>SNQJ01S0086263.1:20851-34058 GCA_010110895.2 Picea sitchensis | reverse complement strand
AACTTCCATTGAATCCATATTATTTTGTAGTTCATTTATGTCCCTACGCATTTCTTCACCTTCATCAAGAGTCCAAGTAGGATTTTCTGGAGGCTTATTTGGTGTAGAAGTTCCCTTTTTGGGTGACATGTTGGCCAAGTATCACTTTTGAACCTTGCTTTTGAGGTGGTTCTGCTAGACAATATTGCTTCTGTTGTATCTCCCAATTTTTGTCCCTTCTGGGTATGAAAATTTCTCTTATGTATTTCTCTGATATTTTTTCTCTACAATGCCACAGGTATGATCAAAATTGGATGTCCCAAGTGGAATTTACGGTAACTTCCCCACAACTTGCCGATTTTTGGCCTTTCCAGGAGATCTCATTGTATAGTGTTCCCCGCACAAAATAATTGATATAAAATTCTGAAACTCACACCCAAAATAATACCGACTGTCCACTATCCAATGCAACCAGTCTCACACAATTTGGATACTCTAGAAAGAAGTTATGATTGTTTTACTTGGAACACTTTCTTGAGACTAGTCAATAGGGATAGTCAGATACCCTATCTTACACAGGGTGTATCTACAAATTTATGATGACCTAGAATATCCACTTGTTCCAAAATATACAATACTAATTTATGTAAATGACCTCCGGATTTTAGGGTCTGAAACGTTACAGAAAATGTTTTATAGAAAAAATTCCACAATGACTCATTTCAGGATGATTCCATAACCCTATCTTGTACAGGCTGTATCTCCGAAAGTATAAGGCCTCAGGAGCTGATTTTTGAACCCAAAGTACCTTGTTCCGTCTTCTAAATATCCTCCAAGCCGTTCCTTCTGAAACATTGTAGAAAAAAATTTATAGCGAAAATTCCACGGTGTCTCAGATGTAACAGCGAAACCCCAAGACCTTGAGCTCTGATACCATATGTTAAGAACCAAACATCAATATAGCATAGAAAAACCTCAGGAAAAATACTAAACACCTTGAAAAAGAAACAATTTCAAATAATAAGCCTCTTCGAGGGGGAAACCTCCTTTTACCCCACTTAAATGTTCAAGTCCAAGATGATTCAAAATGAAAATGTCTCCTTGGTATATATAGGAGACTTGGAGGTTTAATGGCCTAAAGAAGACATATATAAAATAACATTTCTAATATAAATTACAACTAATGGCCTAAAGCCGACATAAATAAAATAACATTACTAATCTAATATGCCCCAATTAAGTGGTAATGAGCCAATATTAGGGCTTAACAGATTTGTTGTTCTACTTTTAGTTCCTTTCGCACTTCCAATGCCTAAGCTTGGAACACAGTTATATCTACAATCATGTTTTTGGTAGAGCTTACTTTGGCTTGTAGTTGACTTACCAACTCCTCTTGCTGGGTGGCCCATCCATGGCTTGCCTGTATATCTCTGTGCATATCCTCGAGGTTGGACTTGAGCTGTTGGATTTCCTATTTGTCGTTGGATCTAATATGCTCGAATCCCTTGTTGACCTTGCTCCGAACATTATTTTTTACATTCTTCATTTGATTCTGCAATTGGCTTATTTGCAGATCTTTCAGTTTCAGTCGTTCTTTTAAATTTTCGAATGAAAACTGGTTAGCTATTGCAAAAGCCCCAAGTGAGCCTACTACTTCTTCAGAAAACTCTACCTCCTCTAAGGCTTCTCTATCAATTAGTACTATGTGTCTTTTGACAGTTGAACCTTCCTTTAGGTGCATTTCTCTCTTCATCACAACCTTCCTTTTCTTGTTGAAAAAGAAATTGGAAGGAGGCAACTCTTCAACCAAAATGGGTGTTAGGTCCTCTATGAATACTACCTTTGCATTTGGATTCCCTCTGGTGAATTGTAACGATGTGATGAACTGGATGGGGCTGCCAATTTTGGTGGACGACTATTTCCTGGACACATTCGTAGTTGATTTATCTGATGAAAATGGTGGTCCTTCCTCTCCCTCTTTTGTCAGTGTCTCTTCTTAATCTTTGTCTTGGTCACATGATACATTTGTCGATGGGATATCTTATTTCTAAGTCAACACCTCAGTCTTCTCCAAGATTTCTCGATTTTTTTGTCCACTGGAGCTTACTTCTTTTGAGCTTCGGGTCTCCATTTGTTGTGCAGCTGTAGACGTCGGGGTTCCTCCTTGTAACACTTTAGGGAGGCTACTTCTTTGGTGCCTCTGGAAGTCATAAAAATCAATCATTTTATCAGGTGACAGATCTCAAACTTGACTCAAGACCTCTGGATAGGATCTCTCTCCTCGCAAAATCATGTCTTGAGGGGAATCTTCGTGTTCATACCTTTTCAAATTGCAGTTGTCCATGTGATTACCCATGACCTTCTGTGGGTCATGCTTTTTAAATTCAATGTTGAACAACCTTATTTCTTCCAAAGTCGCATCCTCTACTTTAGAGTGATCGAAATCCATTAGGGATAATGTACCAATCTGCAAGGGAAAAGAGGACCATACCTTTTTCTGTACTTTTTTGAGCTCCCTTATAATCCCACCGAGCACCATTTGTCGTGTTACCTCTCGGCACACTTGTTGGTCTAGTAAAAATTGTGTCACATCATATGGAGGAACCGAATATCCAAAAACTGTAATATAGGAGAAGTGTTCCTCGATATACCAATCTGCTATTCTTCCCAGGTTATTCACAATTTTGTTGGAGATTCTAGGAGGTGGGTAGCCATATATGGCGATGTGCATTGGCACCACTACCCAGTTGCAGATCTCATAAAATAAGTCTTTTTCCTTTTCTTCCCAAAGCTTCGAATGGTAAATATGTATGGGCTCAACACATTTTGGAGTCCAACTCTAGTCCATCAGCAGAAAAGGCATCATGAAACAGATGACGTCCATAACATAAGCCGACATGAAAAATTGGGTCGATTTCCCCTTGGATCTTAGTGATTGATATCTTATAATCTATTGAAGCAAACTATTCGACAATATCTTTTTCGAGTCAAAAGAGTACCCTTCTACTATTGTGTGTATAATAGGTACACACTGTAGAAAGAAATGAGTTGTGTTTTCCTTCCTGTAGAGCCTACACATCATCATTTCTATGTACATTATGTGGGGTTCTAGTGCAAAAACTGGGTATATACCATGTGAGTCTACTCTGAACTTCTCAGGGAAAGAATACTAGTCTTTAATTAAATAGGGAAGGTTTTTTCCATATTGGTTGCATTCCTTCTTGTTGAAATCTACTAGGAAATTTGCATTGTAAACAAAATTGGATACCAGAGACAATTTGAACATCACATGTATATGCTCCAGCCTAAAAGACCCAACTGCGACCTTTTGAGAATTGAAAATAGTTCTGGTTGGGATATCTACGTGGTCCAGTGCCCAACCGATCATATCGTTGTAGGGTAAGATCTTAGGCCTTGTCTCTATCTTCTGTAGCTCTGACTGAGCAACAATTTTGTATTTGGTAGATATGTCCTCCTTCTCATTGTCACTTGAATCATCCAAGCAATTTACCAATTCATATTATAAGATGTTGAATACTTGTGTCTAGTATTTGACGGTGTCTATGCTCCTGGGCGAGGTGTCATAGAGAACATCTATGTTCTGGCTCAAACTTTCACCAGTCGCTTTAGGTTATTTCTGTGGAGCCATAGTATCAAGCCTTTGAAATCTGTTATCTGCCACAGGAAAGGCGTAAAATCCTTCATCTGGAAAAACTTACATCTCAGTAAAACACATAATGAAATTTAAACTCGCATTCCTTTTCCTTTAAATGCATCGATCAACCAATACCTTCACTGAGAGAGTATTTACTTTCTTTAATGAATCAGATTCAAGAGGTGGCTCAAAATCTTATTTGGAATGATTGTTGTAAAGGTATTATTAATTGCATTTATTTTTGGTGATTCATGCTTGAGAAAATCACATACGAAATTTGAATCTATCTGAGTCATCATTAAGCGATGTATTAATTAAGAGATAATATTTGTTAAAGCATTGGTTAATCATATTTATCATTAAGTAAATTTCATTGTTTCCTCTCTCGGGATATCTTATAATAGGTAGAGATATAACTTACGAAATTTGAAATCACGACATGATCAACTAAGTTTAATTATGTTTAACCCTTTTGATTAATCATGATTAACCTCAAAGATTTCGGGGTTTCGAGTCTCAGGATATTCTATAATAGTTCGAGATATGTTCTCTGAATCACAGAATCATGATTGATTAATTAATATTAATCACTTTTAACCTTTTAAATATTCGTGATTAAATTCAAGGGTTTCACGATTTCGGGTATCGAGACTTTGGTTGTCATTCGAGGCAGGATCCCCGAAACACGAAATTGCGATAAGGTTTAAATATCGTTAATTATTTTTAATCATTCAATTAACCCAATTTAACTTAAGATAGTTTCATGACTTTGTATATCGGGACTTTGGATTTCTTACATGTTGGACTGTTAGTATCACGAAACCCTGAAACTTGACATTTCAAAGGTAACCTTTAGTGATTTGACCTTTTAACGAGTGGACGGCTCCATAAATTTTAAGGATTTTAGATCATTGGATTCAACAAAAGACTTCATCAACGGTGATATTTAAGTGTGCATTTGTCCTTATTTAAACCAAAATGAAAATTATCTAAGTCTAAAGTTTAGAAAAATATATATTTTCCAACATAGGCTCCATCTAGGGATCGCATCTCCCTGTGAGTCGCGAAGAACAGTAGACCAAGTGCCTTTATTGGGTAAATGGAGTCATTATTGCATTTTTTGGAACTTTTTCAGAAAATAATCGCACTGAGAAAAGGGTTTCACCCATAACTTAGAAAACCTTCAAAATGCATCAAATCATGACTTTTGGTTAGGCTATTTAAGATTTCTCTTCCCTGAAACTGTATTCAAATTTTCTCAAGATAATCAAAACAACCTTAATTTATCTATCAGACTCTATTCAATCTTATTCGTTTCAAGGAAAAGTGATTTTAACTATTTACTTTGGGAGTCCTTAGTTGTCTTAGAATGTAAATCTTGTCGAGAAGAAGACTAACTACTAGAGTGCATTATAATACATGCATAACAACCTTGTAGATATCATAGACATTGCTTCACTACCAGCGAGCCTGTTTAGTACCCAGGTGAAGTTATCTAATTCCCAAATTGAATTTCCTTTCACCACTTCATTTTGTAATCTTGCATTTAAATGCTTGAGATGAGGGCAATCATTTAATGAATTTCCTTTCATCATCTCTTTTTTGAACTAGATGGAGGAAATCATTTAGATAAATTTCCTTTCACCATTTGTCTTATATATATATTTTTAATCATGAAGTGGGGTAAATCAATTTGTATGTCACATACTAGGGATGATATCTGCTTATAAATTAGCAACAGAGGTCTGTTAACTCACTTTGATTACTCTAGATTAATTTCCTTCCGACCTTCAAGACACCTTCGCCTACAAGAAATTTTTTCACAGGGGAGTTTTACTTTTCAGGGGATTGCCTTGAGTGAAAATGATCAGTTTGAATCTGTTAGAAAGGCTAAAGTACTCAATATTAACCTAGACATACTTTCTTCTAGTTAAATCGAGAGGTGCATATAAATATTCTCCTAACATTACTTTGAGACATGTTTCTGACTTTTAAGAGTTAAGGTGAAATCTTCTCTCTATGGAGACCAAGGGAGAAGATGAGAACCAAAGGGAACATAATATTTAAGATGGGCATATTGGAAAAGTAAGATTTCAATAACTCTAGTGCGAATAGGTTCAATCTTGTATAAGCTTTTCAATGATTCTGATATTTCTTTAAGATCTTTTATTTGTATTTCATTTTTATTTAATTTTCGTTTAATTAATTTTTTTTTTTCATTTATTAAACATCATAGGAAACTTTTAAGATTAGTCTTATAATTCTCATATTCCTCTTATCGTTGGTTAGGTGACAATATTTCTATGAATGAGGCTTCTTTTAGATTCAACTAAATCCCCCTGAAAACTTCAACTYGGTTCAATAGGTTTTAGAAGCTCATACCTGAAAATTTATTCATATTTTCAAATAAGCCGAATATTTATTTATCACCTATTTTGGGAGCATATCGCTATTCTGATTTTTTTTTTCTGATATTTAGACTATCAGCCAGTATCCTATGATAAAAATAAACATGAGAGCTGTCAGATACTTCTCAAAAGAAATAGTAACTATTACCTGATTTCCTTTTCGAAAGCAACAAACGTGTCTATATTTACWGTGAAAGTGGCAACTTACCAAAGAAATGAAAAATTGTCAATCAAATTAAAGAAATCAAACCTGTGTATACAGTGAGAGTTTGGAAACCATTTATTGCATAATATTCTTTAGGTAACGMCCATTGATAGGGGCGTTAAGAATTTTTCCATCCAGATTTTCCAACAAAAATGAATTATTCCCTTYAGAAGTTGTGATCTTGAAGGGTCCACACCAAATGTGGTCGAATTTGCCAGCTTTTCCTGAGTTTTCCTTCCTAGCATCCCACTTTAAAACCAGTTCRTTGGGAAGGAATTCCCTATCTTTAGCTTTTTGTTCAAACATGGGTTTCATGTTATCTTGATATTTCTGGAGCTTCTCATCTACTTGAGCCCTATTTTGTTGAACTTCAATCAATTGATTTGTTCTCTTGGTGACGTGATTTGGCTCTTCCTTCGCATCTTGCTAGAGTTTCATTATGGGCAGAGAAAGATTGATGGGGAGAATAACATCGGTACCATATACCATTTGAGAAGGAGACATTCTGATTGATCTCTCAGTGCTTATATGATTAACCCACAAAGCATATTTCAAATGTACATGCCAGGATTTCTTATTTTCAGTCAACACTTTTTTAATTATGGTGATTAGATTCTTGTTCAAGGATTCAACTAACCCATTTCCATGAGGATAATAGGCTGTGGAATTCCGTAGTATAATGTTTTACTTCTGAAAGAAACTTACCAGAGCCATGGACTTGAAATCTTGGGCATTATCCGTAAAGACAACCAAACCTCGAAAAAATTGTTTCTTCCAAGAAACTGATCACCACTGTATTTGTTGCATTCCGTGTTGGAATAGCCTCTACCCATTTGGTGAAATAGTCAGTAGCATTCAAAATCCACTTATGTTGTGCACTTGAATGTGGATGTATTTCACCAATGAAATCTAGACCCCATTGTTGAAATAGAGCTTATGTTTTGACTGGTACCAAAGGTAGTGCAGGAATATTTTGATTGCGTGAAAATAATTGATAGGGGTTACAGGCTCTGACTTTAGCATTCACATCAGTAAATGGTTTCGGCCAATAATATCCAGCTCTCAGGATTTTATATGTTGTTTCTCTCCATGCATGATTCCCTCCACACACTCCTTCGTGGAATTCATTTATTACCCTCTTCGTTTCAGATTCTACTAGACAACTTAGTAAGAAACCTAGAGGATACTTCAAATATAGTTGATTGTCCATGATACAATCTGTTACTGCATGCAACTTCAACGTTCTAGCTTTGGAAGGAATCATACTGCTCGAGCACTACAAAGTGAGAAGGTAGGAAACTATGTCTTTATACCAAGCTGAAGAAGAGAATTTCTCCTAGATTTGATTTATAGGTGTTTGGTCATCGAACTCTTCAATATCTAGAATCTCTTCGTAGGATTGTAAATGATTTATTCCAAGTGCTCGGAAATTTGATTCGACTAGTAATTTAGCCAAACCCTGACCTTTGACTAGTTTGGTCGGTTTTACTTCTAGGTCAAATTCTTGAATCTTGTCTAACCATCTACCTCTTTTTCCATCACTATCTGGCTGAACTAATATGTCCATGACAACACTGGTTGGTACATAGTCTATCACCTTAGAATGGATCACATAAGTTCTTAAATCTTTGAGAGCTTTAACCATTGGATATGCTTGCTTTTCTAATATATCATATCTTAGTTTAGCATCTCTGATACTTTTAAAAAATAATTCTATTCTCTCCTCAAAACCTTCATCATTCTTTTGTAAGAGCACGACCGCGATAGTGTGTTCATAAGCAAATGAGAAAATCAAGAATTCCTTCATATAATCTGGGTTGACCAACACTGGTGCTTCACCTATAAGTTTCTTGACACGTTTGAATGATTCTTTGGCTTCAATCATCCATTTAACTTCGATGTCCTTCTTGAGCATATCTGTAATCAATTTTACGATTTCAATGAAGTTTAGGATAAATCTTCTTAAACAATTAATTTTTCCTAAAAATGATTGAATCTCTTTTCTATTCCTAGGAATATTTATTGTATCTATAGCTTAAACCCTTTTCGGGTCGATTTTAATTCCATATCTAGATACTATGTGGCGCAAGAGTTTACCTTCCTACATAGAAAAATGATATTTCTTGGGGTTCAGAGACAAACCAAATTTTTGGCATTTCTCAAAAGTCTGGTTGAGGTGCACCGAGTGCTTTGCATGGGATTTAGAAAATATTGTTAGATCATCAAGATAGATTACTACGAATTTATCTCTTTCGCTGATAAAGGAGATGTCCATAGCTCGTTGGAATGTGGCTCCCGTGTTCATCAGTCCGAATGGCATTTTGTCATAGATGAAGGTACCCCATGGGGTGGTGAATGCGGTTTTTTCCTTATCATCCTTGTGGACTACAATTTGATTATATCTCGAGAATCTGTCAATCATGGAAATTATATTTTCCCTGACCACTTTTTCCAACACGTGATCCATTTTCGGTAATGGATAATTATATTTGAGGGATGATTTATTTAAATTCATGAAATCTGCACACAGACTGATTTCACCATTTTTATTTCTTACCAGGACCGGGTTGGCTACCAACTCGGAGTATCTGAGTGGAATAATGATTTTAGAATACAAGAGCTTCTTTACCTCTTTTTCTATCACAGGCAGTAGTATGGGATTTATTTGTCTAAGCTTCTGCATGAGCATTTTAACACCCTGCTTTAGGGGAATTTTGTGTTCAATTACGGTGGTATCATAAGTTCTTAATTCATCATAGGACCGGGAGAAAACATCCTTGTACTTCTTGATTAACTCGACATATTTTATTTTTATTTCAGGGGGAAGGTATTTATATATTTTTACCATCTTAGGAGTTTCCTTGGTGCCTATATTAGAATCTTCAACCTCTACAGGCTGAGGTTGCAAAGTAGACTTCAAGGGAATATCATCATGATCAAATAATTTCTCCAAAGGAATTAGAACTTTGGGGATCTGATTATTTTTCAGTATCAACATGCGATGATTAACGATATTATCTTGGAACTCCTGAGGATCCTCACCTTCCTACATTATCCAAGCAGGGTCATTTTGATTTTCCTGATCAATATGCGTTTCGAAAAATTCATCCACCATTTCTAAGAATTGTCTGATTTTCTCATCATCTTCGAAGACCTTCCAATGTTGTATATTGTTTGGTATTGAGGGTCTGTGCCTCATTTATATGTGATACTTTGGTTTGAGAACAGTAGGAGGTACAAACGTTGCGACTGCTTTGGCCAATGAATCAAAATGTTGATTTTATGTTCTGGGGATGTGACGAATATTAAATGATGAGAAAAAAATTTCAATCAAATCCCAGGAACAATTTATGTAAGACCTCAACCTTGGGTGTTTGTCCTGATACTGTTGCTTTATCTTATTTATAATTAATTTTGCATCGCCATAATCTACCAGGTTTTCAATATTCAACTTTTTGGTAGCCTCTCATCCTAAAACCAAGGCTTCGTATTTGCATACATTATTGGTGTAATCGATGTCCCACTATAATCTGTAAGAGAAAGGGATAATAAACTTGTCTCTAGGTGCCACAAACAACACTCCAGCTCCTTCTCCTTCACAATACATTTTCCAAACTCCAATACTATTTACATTTTTATTTGTATTTTCTATTTTTTCTTTTTATGTACAATTTTCTTCTATACATTTATCTAAATCATCATCGACCAATAATATACAGTTTCCTAAATCTTGATCTGTGCCATAAACAAGATAATTATTTGGATTCAGTGGATCACTTACTGTATATGCCAATCTTGTTTCTATGTACAGGCGGGTGAACTGTCCATTGAAGATCGGGATCGTAGCGTATGTCATGTCGAGTTGAAGGGATCCTCCGAGTTTGGCACCCCAATACCTCGACAACAACATGTCGTACTTTGGAGGGATATCAGTAACAACCACATCCATCACGACACTTTTTATAGAAATTTGTGCAAGATTAACCACTAAATCTTTAATCATACCCACACATTTAACTTTTCTTGAATTAAAAGAATACATATATCAATATGGTCTTGTAATTTAAAGACCAATTCTATCTATAATATCTTTGGGCATCACATTGTGGGAGGCTCCAAAATCCAGAATGTAGTTATGGAGCAGATGATCATGCACAGTCAACGTAATGTAGAAGGGAGCGACAAAATCTCTGGCATTTTCAAAATGAGGACCAAACATTATAGTTGGTTTATCATCTTCTATATTTATAGCATCTACATGACTTTCAAGATCAGTAAAATTTATCATTTTGGAAATCTATTTTCTATATGTAGGATTTTTTGCCAATTCCACCAGAAGCACAGGGATCTTGATTTTATTAATCTCGTTCTCTAAACTAAAACTTCATGTTTCCTTTTCAGCTTCTCTGGTCAGGGCTTCTATCTCACTTTTTATTTATTTATTAGTTTGTGTTTCTTTCACTTCAACTGTTTTTGTTTCGACAGTTTGTGTTTCAGTTGCTCTTGTTTTAGCATTTTGTGTTTCATATTCTTTTGTTTTGGCAGTCTGTGTTTCAGCTTCTTTTGTTTTGGCAGTCTGTGTTTCGGCTGCTATTTCAGTTGCCTCATCCACTTTATTTCTCGATAAGATTTTATTCAATTGGACAGTTGAAATACTTCTATCTCTGGGCCTTAAATTATAGTTCTATTGAAGCTTGACCATTATATTGTCGACGATTCCTTGATAAGAAAAATCTTTTGTGATATTTATGCTATTATCATCATTAGACTAGTATTCTGCATTTAGAGACCTTTCATAATGTTACCTCATCAAATAAGGTTCTTGACAATCATCGCCAAGATTATTCATATCTTCCTCTAACTCCTCAAAGTTTCGCATGTTGTCTCCTCCTATAAAAGTTTCATTTTTAAAGGGGGTCTAAATCTTTTGATCTTCATTTTTTACTAGTATTTGTTGTAATTGAGGGTTAGGATTCCCCCTAAAATCTTTTCTAACAAACTGATCCGTTTTATATTGATCCAGTTCCATTTTTAAGATTTTATTAGATAATTCTTTGATTATTTTTTCCATGTCGTCCATTTTGTCTTCCACGGACCTCCCAGATCTAGAAGGTCCTTCTTGTTCTCTAAATCATCTGGTTTATTTATTTCCCATTTCGATTTTAGCTTTTAACTTTCCCGATGCCATCATATTTGAATCTATTTCTACAACATTGTCTTGCATTCTTGTGAGGTCGATAGATCTCCTTTCCCTCAACAGTAAGGAAAAGTCAGGCTCAAAATACCCTACAAAAGTCACCTTTGTTGCAGGTTGTGAAGGTTTAACCTCAACTAGAATTTTTTTATATAGTTTATTAAATCTCTGAGTGAATTCAAGATCTGTTTATGAATTTTTCTTTCTTAAAGATCCAAACTCAGTTAAATAATAAAGTTGATATTTCCTATCTCCCCATTGTCTGAGAAAGGCATTTTCTAACTCGTCGTATGTTATTATAGAACCTGCTAGTATCCCTCAGAACCAGGTTCTCACCTGTCCTTCGAAAGTCTGAACTAGGAGTCTTAAATAAACATCCTCGTGCTCAAGGACAAGGATATTGACAAATTGATCGAAAAAATTTATGTGTTCAGTGGCCGTTAAGTCCCCCTCTCCTGTGAACTTTGACAGGTTTTCCATATAGTTTTTGGGTAAATCGTGAAGGGGAACTGAGAGGGATAAAGAAGCATACCTAGTAGTTACTTTAGCAAAAGTTCTAGGAGGTGGAGGTGGTCCTTAACCACATCCTCATCCTCCTCCAACACCCAACCCTCCTCCACATCCGTCACCTTCGGAACCACCTCTAGAACAACCTCCTACGATAGCAGCCATTGATAATCTATGGGATGAAACTTGGAGATTATAGAGAGGATTTTCAAAGTTGTGTAGTGGTGTTCTGACTACTTCGGTATGAAGGGAAAGGGGTTCTGAGAACTGATCGTCGGAGGATATAAAATCAATAAAGGGGGGGAAAGAGAGATGAGGACTAGGTTATTCGGACTTGTAGGATATATAAACGGGGGATCCAACAGGAGTCAAATCAGAGTGGAAGGTATGTTCTTTGAAACTTCAGGAAGCTACAAATTTTATTTTGGGGACTGATGGAATAACAATCAAAGAAGGTATCAAGATGGGTATTTTCCCTTTATTATCGAAGGAGGCAATTGAATCAGTTTCGGTCTCTATCTCGGGTAAAACCAAATTGAGGTTTATGATTTCGGATTCAACTCTATCAACGAATGTTTCTCTGAAATAGATTTGGGTGGAAAATTCTTGCCAAGTTAACTGTTCAGAACGAACCTTAATATTAGACTGTGTGGGTTTGGGTTGATAAACCTTACTTGTATAAGTAGTGGCCTACTTAAGGTATCCCCTTGGTTTTAAATTTTTTTCAAGGTCGGATACAGGCGTGGTCTACTTATCATCCAGATTTTTTATGGTATTCCTTTGACTGGATGCCAGTTTATTAGTGGTGGAGTTGCCAATTGAAAATTAAAATTAGACTTAACACTGTATTATATATTTGTTCACTATCAAAGAAAGAAAATTTCCATGCCATTCTCCCAGGGAAAAATAAATTCGTCTCTTCATCCCTGGCAACGACGCCAAAAAGATGTTGTTCCTGAGATTAAACTTGATTGTAGATATAATAGTGTTCCAAGAAAAAATATAGTTACGGATAGAGCTTACAATCTTGGAACATTGTTATATCTACAATCATGTTTTCGGTAGAGCTTACCTTTGCTTGTAGTTGCCTTACCAACTCATCTTATTGGGTGGATCATCCCTGGCTCGCTTGTATATCTCTATGCATCTCCTCGATGGACTTGAGCTGCTATATTTCCTGTTTTTCGTTGGCTCTAATCTTCTCGAAGACCTTGTTGACCTCTCTCTAGACATTCTTTCCTACATTATTCATTTGATTC
>SNQJ01S0086262.1:11379-23617 GCA_010110895.2 Picea sitchensis | reverse complement strand
ATTTATATTAGACTGAACCTATCAACATAAGTGTCTATTAACACAACATGGCCGACCTCAATAACTCATAATATAATTAATAATTACCATATTAATGATCTTCTACATTAGTTATCTTTCACCTTATAGTGGGGCTGACCTGTACCCTTTACATCACAAATAGGGTTATAGGTAAGTCTGACTCTTAAACAATATAGCAAGGGATCTCATACACCCACTAGTGCTCAACCACTTGGGGCACATACATCTTTGCTCAGCCACAGGGATGTCCACATCTATATCTCACTGTGTCTCACAGGAGACCCACACTCACTAGTGCTCAACCACTAGGATCACGTTCACCTGTGCTCAACCACAGGCACGTCAAACTCAACAGATTTTCGTTCTCACTGTGTTACACAAGAGAATCATCTCGAGTACATCATCTCAACTCTCTGCTCAGAGGAGGCTAATACATTGTTTCATCTCTGTCTCAGAACGATGCACCCAACTCGTGGTCTTTTCGACACATTCACCTGTGCTTAGCCACAGGAATGTCTAACTCAACATATCTTCTTTCTCACTGCATTACACAGGGGAATCATCTGGAGTATCATCTCAACTCTCTGCACAGAGGAGGTCAGCACAACATTCCAGTTCTGTCTCAGATAGGAACCACATACCCATCTCATGGGCACACCCAACTCATGGGCTCTCTCTTAGGTCGACTCAATCAGTTTGTGTCCTGGAGGATGTCTCACGCAGCTGTAATCATCAACACTCCCTCTCAGCTAGGGAGGCATTCTACATTAGGTCAAGTCTCACATGGAAGTACTCGAAATTTGTCTCGCTATAGTAATCAACACTCCCTCTCAACTAGGGAGGTATTCTCCACCATGCCAATTTCTCACAGAAGTTCTTGAACTTCAAGTAGTTTGGTGANAATCTGCTCATGTGTAGGAAGGTACTGCACGTGTACTGCTTTCCTTTGCATCATGTCTCTGCAAAATGATATTTTATCTCAACGTGTTTCGATCTATCATGAAACACAAGGTTCTCAAAGAGCTTTACACAGATCTGGTTATAATTATAGAATCCATCTCATGATCAAGTAAATCTGTCATAAGCTTGTGAAGCCACACTGCTTCGCACACTCAATGCTATATACTCTGCTTCTGTGGTACTCAAGGCCACAGAGCTTTGTTTCCTGCTGCACCAGGAAACCATGGCAAACTTCAAGGTAAAAGCAACAACCGGATGTGCTCTTCTGATCCACTGTACTTTCGGTCCATTCTGCATATCCCTGCAAACTCAAGTCTGCACTGGAGGTATATCTCAGGCCATATCCAATTGTGCCTTGTAGATATCTCAATACATGTTTCGCTGCTGTCCAGTGAGTCTGTTTTGGCTGAATCATGAATTGGCTAAGTACATTCACTACATAGCATGTATGGAGTCTGGGGTTAACCAGTTACATCAGTGATCCAATCAGTTGTGGAATAATCTCGTATGAATCATCATCATTCATTTTCTTCAAATCCATCATCATCGGTGTAGGCATGGATTTGCATTTAGTCATACTAAACTTCCTTAATATCTCCATTGTATATTTTCCTTGACTCAAGAAAAATCTCATCAATATTCTATCATACTTCTTGTCCCAAGAAGTAATGCATTATACCCAGATCCTTTATCTCGAAATCATAAGTCAAAGCTTGCTTGTATCCAACAACACGGCTTCTGGATCAAGTGTCTCATCATAGATAACTCCCTCTGTTTGTGGGAATCCTCTGGCCACAGATCTCGGTTTATATTTCTCTATACTTCCGTCAACTGCATGCTTGATTTTATAGATCCACTTGGAAGTCACCATAGACTTCCCTTCTAGTCTCAGAACAATGTCTCATACATCATTCTTTTAGATATATTGGTATTCTTCTGTCATGGCATCTTTCCATACCTATTCACCTATCGTTTATCCATGATAGGGAGCTCAAAATCAATGAAGTGGCTCATGGTTGAAGGGTAGCTTGAAAATCTCTTTTACTTTCTCGGGATGTCCCTTGAGGGACTTGTATGTTCCTCTGCCTTCTGCAGAGTTTTGTCGAGCCTAGGAAGGCTTTTATGCCCTACTGCAATATCTCTGGGCATATCAACTAGAGCAACTGGATCGACTGGAATAATGTTTGTCTCCCTCTGAACTGATGAAGGGGGAGAAGGTATTGTCTCTTCCTTCTTTTCATTTTGTTTGACTCCCTCTGAGTCAAGTAACTTTCTCTGAAGTATGAAGGATGGATGTCGTCTTTTACTTGTTTGCTAGATCTTTCAAGTCTTCAAGTGTTTTTATTTACTAGCATAATAATCAATCAATAAGGTTTGGACTACCGTACCAGGGATAATGGTCCAAGTGATAAGGGCTCCCACACTAGAGATAATACCCTTCTCTTATTAAGAATGCAATCAACTAAAATTTTAATGATCAAACAATTTACCTGAATCTATAGTCATGTTCAATTCTGTATTTGGTTTAGAGAAGTACTTCTCCTCTCTCTTATCTTCATCCCTTTGAGGTGGGTCTGGATCAATGTCAGCGGTGGAAGCATATTGTCTTCATTTCTTCCTGGTGGGACAATTTCTTGCATAGTGCCCATATTTGTCACATTTGAAGCACTGAATCTCTGAAACATCTCTTCTTTGATTATGACCCGAGGCCGATGGAGACTTCTCATCTCTGAGTGTTTGTCGGAATTTTCTTTTGAATCTTCCTCCTTTCTTTGTATGAAGTGCAAGAGCATGGTTGTCACCAGGGGAGTATTTCACTCCTCTATTTCTAAGTCTAAGTTCTTCTTGAGTACAGTCTGTCCACAAACGATCAAAGGTTAGTAACTTTTGTCTTCCACTGATGCTTTGAAGAAAAGGTTCCCAGTGTTTTGGAAGATTGTTGAGAGTAGATAAGACAATTTCTATGTCAGACATGATTTTTCCAATGGCACCTAGATGATATTTGATCTCTGATATCTTCATAAAGAAGGTAGCAACTGTATCACCTTTTGTCATTTTGGTACTTTGAAGTTGGCCCTTTAAGGTAAGGGATCTGAGGGTGTTGTCACTTTCAAACATAGCTTTCAATGCTTCATACATTTCATAAGTTGTCTTCATGTTGGCAATACAAGGTAGGAGATGATCTCTTATTGAGTAGATGATTATTTTCCTTGCCTTCACATCTTCTTCCCTTCTTATTTCCTTCTCTTCATCGATAGTTGTTTCTAGTAAAGTCTTTTGTATCACACTCAAAAGATCATCTTCTTAAAGGGGACATGAATCCTTGACTTCTAGGAGCTAAAGTTGCTTGATCCATCAAGCCTATATTCCACTAAGGTTCTGTACTTCATATTTTCAGATTTCTTCACAAACTCTCGCCAATTGGACTTAGAGAACCTAATGGCTAGGTTGGACTAGCAACCTTCTGTTTTGTTGGGCCTATGACTGCCAACAATAAGCTTTGAGAGTGTCATAGGAATATTGTTGAGCTAAAACATTTCTTCAATGAGCAACAAGAACCCTCAAATAAAAAAAATTTGCAAAAAATTGCGGAACCCTAGAAACCCTAGGGCCAAAAATTCAAAATCCTCGAAATTTAACTTTGAGAGTCTTTGGAGGTGCGCTGAGTGAGGCCGTACGCCCTTATCCAAATTCCAGCCCCAACATCCAAGTGTAAGGTGCTAAAAAGGCCAAACAAGAGAGGTCTGTACGGATTTTGCAGAAACCCTAGAGGTTGTACGAAACTGTAGAATAGAAGGACAACTTAGCTTGAAATGCTTATGCAAGGGTTCTTCAAGACCTATGCTTTGAAATCATGTTGATTTTTCAATAAGAAAGGCGTCAGCATGAAGTTCATTCCATTTTTGTATTTTACTTAAACCATAAACAATTTGTTGCAGCAACCAAGATCACAAGAAGAAACACCATGCACAAGTACACAAGAAGTATCCTGGGAAACCCTTCTCAACAAGGGAAGAAAACCCGACCAATCCTTTGATATATTCTTCAAGAGAAAGACCTCCACCACCATAAACACCTAGCACACAAAAGGGTGCTCACAAACCCTAGAAACCTAGCGCCCAAGAGAGGTGCACACTTTTCCCAAGAACAAGTGTTTGCTGAAATTTCCAAACTCACACTCGTGATATGATTCCTTAATGGGGAATTTACCTTTATTTATATTAGACTGAACATGTCAACAAAAGTGTCTATTGGCACAACAGGGCCGACCTCAATAACTCATAATATAATTAATAATTACCATATTAATTATCTTTTACATTAATTATCTTTCACCTTATGGTAGGGCCGACCTGTACCCTTTACATCACAAATAGGGTTACAGGTAAGTCTGACTCTTGAACAATATAGCAAGGGATCTCACACACCCACTATTGCTTAGCCACTAGGGCACATCCATCTGTGCTCAACCACAAGGATGTCCACATCTCTATCTCACTACGTCTCACAAGAGAACCACACTCACTAGTACTCAAACACTAGGATCACGTTCACCTGTGCTTAGCCACAAGCACATCCAACTCAATAGATCTTTTTTCTCACTGTGTTACACAAGAGAATCATCTGGAGTACATCATCTCAACTCTCTGCTCAGAGGAGGCTAATACATCATTTCATCTCTGTCGCAGAACGATGCACCCAGCTCATGGGATTTTCCACACGTTCACTTGTGCTTAGCTACAGGCACGTCTAACTCAACAAATCTTCTTTCTCACTGTATTACACAGGGGAATCATCTGGAGTATCATCTCAACTCTCTGCATAGAGGAGGTCATCACACATTTCCAGTTCTATCTCAAACAGGAACCACATACCCATCTCATGGGCACACCCAACTCATGGGCTCTCTCTCAGGTCGACTCAATTAGTCTATGTCCTGGAGGATGTCTCACGTAGCTGTAATCATCAACAATCCCACGAACAAAGGGGTCAATTTGCTCTTCTAGCCCAACATTCCAAGGAAAGAATGATGTAAAGGCCTCTAACATGGTGAAGTATCCTCCCAAGCAAGCAAAGCTCCAACATTTTTCTCTTCCAAGTGGAATGACCTCATGAAAAGGTGGAGAATGACCTCAAAAGTGGATGGCCTCCTCAAATATGCTCAAGGAATGCTCAAAAGGTATCTCCAAGGTATGACCAAGCCCTTAAATTGAGCAAAGATGCTCCACAAGGCAAGGAAGCTGCCTTTTTAAGTCAAATCATCACCAAAAACACCCTCATGGTTGTCATAAAGCCTACATGTGTGGGTCAACCCTCAAATCATGCAAGAAACATCTCCAAAAGTGATGAAAAAGGAGGATGCTCAAGAATCTCCGATGTGGCATGTGTAGAGGATGTCCATGTATGCAATGGTAGCCTAAATGTGCCTAGGAGGATGTGACTAATGCCTAGGGATATGTGTACTACCTCGAGAAGTGTGACACTGCATCGAGAGACCTAAAACTAAGTGAGCATATGTAAATCATCTTCGATAGTAGATGGTCAAAGTGTGATGAATACATAAGATAAGGATCCATGCTTAGGAATATAATAAGTGTGCTATATGTGTAACAACCTTTACAAAGAGCAAAACTTTTACATCATATACAAAGGGGTAAGAGAGACTAGCAGGGCCCCTAGATCATGTGTACTGGTAGATCCACTCCAAGATGGTTGCATAGCAACCCATATCATAAATGATTGACATGATGAATAGTTACCAACATCAAGGGGCCGTTGACCGTAGCCATAAAAGAAAATCCTATCTTGAAATGGGGACTAAAAGGATGGGCCATGACCAACCACACGGGGTCTGGAGATACTACATATCTCCCTCACTAATACATAGAGCATCTAAGCATGGTCCAATACAATACATGAGTGCACATGCAACCACACTTTTGGCTCATCATGATACAATACGACACATAATTTGCTCATATGATGGTCCACATCTGGTGAAAAAATCTAGGGTACACTGAAGTGTAACAAGGAAAACATCTTATAATTAGTTACTTATGATATGTTGAGATTTTGTTGGCTACCAAAGCTTTGATGGTTGGTTGAGCCAAGTCAAATGAAGCTCTTAAGGAGCTAGCATATTTCTCTTATTGCTAACTAGATTTTGTTACATCATGGACAGTTGTCAACACTACCACATCTCCAACAATTTGGCGCCTTTAGGATAGTTCTTAGCATGCTCCCCTGGGCTTCCAAATGGAATTGCTGACACATAGGGAAGTGTAGGGAATGATCTTTATGTCTTTCTCACACATTTTTGCAATTTACTTTCATACTCTAACCATTACCCGCTTAATTGTGTGGTTTCACGCTCCCTCTTTTGACGTAGCTCACTTGTCATGCATCATTACTTATCACTTTATTTTCTCTTTATCTTCATTAGTTGTTAGCATTCTTAGCTTTGACCCTCATCATTTTATTTTCTCTTTATCTTCATTACTTTCTAGCATCCTTAGCTTTGACCTTCCTTTTTTAAATAGTGTTGCTTCACTAAACTATCCTAGACTATTAACTATTTAAGTTGCTAAGGAATTTGGGCTCTATGTTTTGACCATTACTAAATTGGACCTTTTTTTTCTTTAATTGAAGGTGTCAAAACCTATCGTAACTTAATTGTCAACGGACAGTGAGGACAACTGTCACACGTTGCTATTCGCGAATGCAGGCTGATTCATCGCTATTTTCAAGGAAAACCACGCCACCTGAAATGATTCGCCAATGGTCTATAAGGGGGCAAAATTTTACTCCTGTCAGATGCCTATAGGTCTTGGGCCATTAACATGTTTTCTTATGTTAAAGGAAGACAATATTTTATGCAATTAGAAGTTGTTTTAGGTTTTAATTCAAGATCAAAAGGCGGTCTCAGTCTAAATAGTATTTGTAAAAAAGCCAGTATCCCATAGTGCCATCGTTGAGACTAGAGCACTAGAGTCATGTGCTTTCAAGTCGCATCTAACCTTAATGCCATATATGAGATCATATACTACCTCAATTACAATTTAACATCTTGACAATGACCTTTTGACATAAAAAAACAAATAATTAAACAAAACATTTTATTTATTTATTTATTTGAAAAATAACAAAACACATTGAAAATAATATTTGTATTTGTCCCCATTAAATGAGACTCGGTTTAAAAGTTGCCTTTGCAACGTTTCGTCCATCTTCAACATCATGACAATTCGGTCTACAAGTATCTTGTTGGTTTGCTTCATCCTATGTGTCTTGGGCCATTAATATGTTTTCTTGTGTTCAAGGAAGACAAACTCTTAGCCAATTAGAAGTAGTTTTAGGTTTTAATCCAAGATCAAAAGGCGATCTCAACCTAAATAGTATTTGTAAAAAATCCAGTATCCCATAGTGCCATCGCTGAGACTAGAGTAGTGGAGTCATGTGCTTTCAAGTGACATCTAACCTTAATGCCATATATGAGACCATATACTACCTCGGTTACAATTTAAAATCTATTAAACAAAATTATATATTTGAAAAATAACAAACCACATTGAGAATAATATTTGTATTTTTCCCCATTACATGAGACTCGGTTTAAAAGTTGCCTTTGCAATGTTTTGTCCCATATTGAACATCATGGCGATTCCTGTGAGTATCTTGCTCCTCTGCTTCATCCTATGGGTCTTGGGCCATTAACATGTTTTCTTATGTTCAAGGAAGAGAAGCTCTTAACCAATTAGAAGTAGTTTTAGATTTTAATCCAAGATAAAAAAATGATCTCAACCTAAATAATATTAGTAAAAAAAACTATATCCCATAGTGCCATCAGTGAGATTAGAACATTGAAGTTATGTGATCCCTAGTAACATCTAACCTTAATGCTATATATAAAACCATATCATACCCCAATTACAATTTAACATCTTACCAATAACCTTTTTCACATAATTTTTTTTTTCAAATAATTAAACAAAAACATTTTATTTATTTATTTATTTGAAAAACAACCAAAGAACATATTATACCCTAACTACAATTTAACGTCTTGCCAATGACCTTTTCACATAAAAATCAGATAAATAAACAAAAAAAAAAAACATTTTATTTATTTATTTATTTGAAAAACAACAAAACCATTTTATTTATTTATTTATTTGAAAAACAACAAAACACGTTGTAAATAATATTTGTATTTTTCCATTACATGGGACTCGGTTTAAAAGTTGCTTCTGCAACGTTTCGTCCCATATTCAACCCATATTCAACATCATGGCGATTCGGTCTGTGAGTATCCTGCTGGTCTGCTTCATCCCTGTTCTCGCACACGTTCTCTCGCTTCAAGATCCAGAGCTCGGCACAGTCCGTGTGTATTTTCAGGTTTTATTCTTCAATTGTATCAATCTCTAAATGGAATACTTGTACTTCAATAATACCATACACTGCTATACAAACCCACGATTATTATGTTAATTCAACTCGGGCCAAACCAGACATCTACCCTGTTCGAATTTATGCACAGAAACGAACACCCACATGGAATAACTTCAGAATTTAGAACTTATACACACAAATTATTTAGGTTCTATTCCCACAGAGCTTTATCATGTTTGTTAATATAGATCCGAGTATGGATCTGCAAGGCAACAAATTGCTACATTGGCACTGAGATTTACCTTAACATAGTAGTATGTAGGAAGAGAATTAATAGGGTTAACCTGGGTTGTTGTACTTATGACTGCGTCCACACCAAAAGGCCAAACCGGGGTTTTCAACGAGGTACTCTCTTTCCATAGATTTTTTCATGTTCCCCATCAGAGCAACAAACATTTCAGGCCCATAGGCGCTTTGAACATATACGATAAGATTAGAAATCATATCCTGTTATTTTGGTTTTTGAAAATTAGTAGCAACAACAGATGAGGGAGTTCAGGACTGTTTCACACAGAAGAACATAACGGACTTTGTTTTGGTCGCATTCGTTATAGTGGGCTTGTAGCTATGACATTATAAATCAGAAATATATTCATTATGAAATATTTTTTTTAGAATTAATTATTCAGAGTATTTAATACTTGAAGTCATTCACTATAATCCATATAAGCCATCTTGTTACATTGATAATGCTTATGTTTTTTAGAAAGAATTTATGTGGGATTTGATCATTGCTGATACTTGGCTTTGATGTTCCAAGAAAAGCCTAAATGAGAGGATGTTGACGGGGAGATTGATTAAGTGAAACACTCTAGGACTTCCTGTGTTTTTGGTTGGGATCCACAATGTCATTTTGTTCAAATGAGGGCCTCTTCGACCTCAGTGAATAAAGGGTTGCTTTCAACGCTGGAATTAGATATCAAATAACTTTTGTCAGCAGGCTGTTTGTCCTTCTCTGCGTATATTGATTACTGCCTCAGCTACGAAGAGGTGTCATACACTGGAAACATTTGATGCCAAATTCGAGGCACAAGAATGACGGAAGTATAGAACTACCTGTTATCATTGAAATTTCAATTGGTTGAATTGGGTATGGGAATGGAAACTGACTTGGGAAGGCAATTGGTTGCCTACCACTTGATGCACGTGGCATTTATCAATCTACAAATAAGTAATTGCTACAGAAGCACCTTGTTCTTGAAAGTGGCCAGTCACAGAGTATTTGTCACAGACCTACAGTCCTGTCTGAGTTTTTCTTTGAAAACTTGGAGTTACCCAACTTTGTTTTGGCACGTGAGGTCGTGTGACACTGCCTTGCCTCGGTTGCAGGGGCTTGGCCAGCATGTGCCTACTACAACTAGACTATGCCTCTTCACTAAAGGTCTGCCCATAACTTCGCCTTAAGCTACAACATGTTAAATACAACCAAGTTTAACACAACCAAGTTCATTCAACAGTAGGCACACGTCCAACCGTATCCTTAAAACATCCCAACAATACTTTTATACCTAGCCAATATTTCAACAGTACTTAGCCAAAACAATGTATCCCAAGGAACATAACATTCATCCAAGTAAAGAGACCACAACACACATTTATAGGCAGCATTC
Organism: Picea sitchensis; assembly: GCA_010110895.2. Taxonomy (NCBI): domain Eukaryota; kingdom Viridiplantae; phylum Streptophyta; class Pinopsida; order Pinales; family Pinaceae; genus Picea; species Picea sitchensis. The sequence goes on along the minus strand of SNQJ01S0086262.1, from coordinate 13,577 downwards.
AAGGTGGATGACTTAACATTATTTATATGAAGAATGTTACAAGATAGAACAAAGGAGTCCAGCCTGTTGCTTGCAACTCTATTACAGATGTACAATCAATTTGAGGCAATGCTGCCTATAACCTACTGCCCAAATGACTTGCACAATCCTGTTGATTTTTCTAATTTCCAGATCTGATAATTATTATCTTATGATTTCAAACAGATTTTAATGCCACTGTTATCATAGAATAATTACACACTGAAAATTTCAACTGAAATAAAACTGCAGAGATAGCCATGCACAATAGACACAAGATTTATCCTGGAAAAACCCGAACTCGGGAGAAAAACCGAACAAACTTTTCTCTAGAAGAAATTTAATCCAAGTTCAAAAATAGATCACCATATATATGAAGAGACCCAACACAAGTTAAGTTCGCCCTAGTATGAGGAAGATCCCTCAAAGATGGCGAACCACTAGACGAAGATAGCGCAACTGGTAACTGCAACTGACAACTGACAACTGGCACTGCAACTAGAAACTGGCACGAAGCAACTGGGCAATGCACACTAGAAGAGGAGAGTTGATGAGATGTGTAATAATGAAATGAACTTGCCTTTATTTATACTAGTCAAGTCACCTTATTTTACTGGCAGGGCCGACTTGTCATTTTTGTCCTTCAACTTTATTTTATTTCTTTTGTTGCTTTTACAAGTGTTTCTTCAATGCTTCGAGCCAACTTGATTTTCTTGTCATTTAATTCTTTCTCGTGCATTCCAGGGTCTTCTATAATGGTTTCTTTGTATTTTTTTTATGGAGAATGACTGCCCTGAAGTTGCAAAACTTCAACACTCCCTCTCAACGAGGGAGACATTTTCCATACTTGGATTTCTTTTGTCATAGAAAAGTTTCTTCACAAGCCATGTTGATGATCCATCTCCACACAACTATGTCTAGCACCTCGTGTCTCAATGAAGACCACACCTGGACCATTCACCTCCACAAGTACACCCTTGCGAGTGAATGTCACCATAGGTAAACTCCTATGAGTGAATCTGCCATTCTCCGTTGGTTAAACTACCAATCCTGGGAGAATGATGTCCGATGCTATCCGACACGTGGAAGCACCTCAAGCACCTTGAGTCCACATGTAAACTCCTGTAAGTAAGGACTACGCCTGGGCCCATTTACTCTGGAAGTAAATGTATCCTTCTCCCTAGGCCATATGTGGGAGAAGGTCTACTCGATGCTTACTTGGGCCACTCACCACCACAAGTACACCCTTGTGAGTGAGTGTCACTTACAGGTAAATCCCTGTAAGTGAATTTGTCATTCTCCACTGGTTAAACTACCAATCCCGGGAGAATGATGCCCGATGCAACCACACACTAGGGGAATACTAGCACCTCGAGTCTTCTACCCTGAAAAACTACGCCTGGGCCACTCACCTCCATAAGTATACTTCTGTGAGTGAATGTCACTACAGGTAAACCCCTGTAAGTGAATCTGTTATTCTCCACTGGTTAAACTACCAATTATGGGAGAATGACGCCCGATGCTTTCACCTGGAGAAACAACAGTACCTCAAGTCTTCAGTCCTTCGAAGACTGTGCCTGGGCCAAAAGTACACTTTTGTGAATATCTGTTCGATGCTGAAAATCATCAACACTCCCTCTTAGTGAGGGAGACATTCATAGGTACACCCCTGTGAATGTCCGTTATCTACTCATCTGTGGATATGTGTTGAAGCTTCACCGCTTCCTTCTGCACCATGTCTCGGATGAAGTCCTGCAAGAAGCTTCTGAAGTCACACTGCTTCACGACTTGCAATATTGGCTGCGACATACTCTGTCTCTGCTGTACTGAGTGCTACAGAAGCTCGCTTCCTGTTATCTCGAAAATCGTAATTGATCCCAAGCTGAAGTAGCACCCCAAGGGGCTCAATCTGTTTACTGCACTCCATGCCCAATCAGAATCTGTATATTCTTGCAGCCTCACTTCACCACCTGAGACAAACCATATCCAATTGTACCATGCCGGTACCTTAGCACATGCTTCGCTGCAACCCAATGGAACTGCCTTGGCTTCAACCAAATACTGGCCCAGGGTGCTCTCTGCAAAGCAAATATATGGCCTGGTGTTAACCAGGTACATCAAGTGTTAGAATTTTAAGGGCAAACTAGAAACAAAAATATCCTTTAAATTTATTTACTACT
>SNQJ01S0086262.1:0-11369 GCA_010110895.2 Picea sitchensis | reverse complement strand
ATGCTCACTTAGTTTTAGGTCTCTCGATGCAGTGTCACACTTCTCGAGGTAGTACACATATCCCTAGGCATTAGTCACATCCTCCTAGGCACATTTAGGCTACCATTGCATACATGGACATCCTCTACACATGCCACATTGGAGATTCTTGAGCATCCTTCTTTTTCATCACTTTTGGAGATGTTTCTTGCGTGATTTGAGGGTTGACCCACACATGTAGGCTTTATGACAACCATGAGGGTGTTTTTGGTGATGATTTGACTTAGAAAGGCAGCTTCCTTTCCTTGTGGAGCATCTTTGCTCAATTTAAGGGCTTGGTCATACCTTGGAGATACCTTTTGAGCATTCCTTGAGCACATTTGAGGAGGCCATCCACTTTTGAGGTCATTCTCCACCTTTTCATGAGGTCATTCCACTTGGAAGAGAAAAATGTTGGAGCTTTGCTTGCTTGGGAGGATACTTCACCATGTTAGAGGCCTCCACATCACTCTTTCCTTGGAACGTTGGGCTAGAAGAGCAAATTGACCCCTTTGTTCATGGGATTGTTGATGTTTACAGCTACGTGAGACATCCTCCAGGACACAGACTAATTGAGTCGACCTGAGAGAGAGCCCGTGAGTTGGGTGTGCCCATGAGATGGGTATGTGGTTCCTATCTGAGACAGAACTGGAAAGTTGTGATGACCTCCTCTGTGCAGAGAGTTGAGATGATACTCCAGATGATTCCCTTGTGTAATGCAGTGAGAAAGAAGATCTGTTGAGTTAGACGTGCATGTGGTTGAGCACAAGTGAACGCGTGGAAAATCCCATGAGTTGGGTGCATCGTTCTGCGACAGAGATGAAATGATGTATTAGCCTCCTCTAAGAAGAGAGTTGAGATGATGTACTCCAGATGATTCTCTTGTGTAACACAATGAGAAAAAAGATCTATTGAGTTGGATGTGCTTGTTGTTGAGCACATGTGAACGTGATCCTAGTGGTTGAGCATTAGTGAGTGTGGTTCTCCTGTGAGACGTAGTGAGATAGAGATGTGGACATCCCTGTGGTTGAGCACAGATGGATGTGCCCCTAGTGGTTGAGCACAGATGGATGTGCCCCTAGTGGTTGAGCACTAGTGGGTGTATGAGATCCCTTGCTATATTGTTCAAGAGTCAAACTTACCTGTAACCCTCTTTGTGATGTAAAGGGTACAGGTCGGCCCTACCATAAGGTGAAAGATAACTAATGTAAAAGATAATTAATATGGTAATTATTAATTATATTATGAGTTATTGAGGTCGGCCCTGTTGTGCCAATAGACACTTTTGTTGACATGTTCAGTCTAATACAAATAAAGGTAAATTCCCCATTAAGGAATCATATCACGAGTGTGAGTTTGGAAATTTCAGCAAACACTTGTTCTTGGGAAAAGTGTGCACCTCTCTTGGGCGCTTGGTTTCTAGAGTTTGTGAGCACCCTTTTGTGTGCTAGGTGTTTATGGTGGTGGAGGTCTTTCTCTTGAAGAATATATCAAAGGATTGGCTGGGTTTTCTTCCGTTGTTGAGAAGGGTTTCCTAGGATACTTCTTGTGTACTTGTGTATGGTGTTTCTTCTTGTGATCTTGGTTGTTGCAACAAATTGTTTATGGTTTAAGTAAAATACAAAAATGGAATGAACTTCATGCTTCAGCCTTTCTTGTTGAAAAATCAACATGGTTTCAGAGCATAGGTCTTGAAGAACCCTTGCACAAGCATTTCAAGCTAAGTTGTCCTTCTATTCTACAGTTTCGTACGACCTCTAGGGTTTCTGTAAAATCCGTACAGACCTCTCTTGTTTAGCCCTTTTAGCACCTTACACTTGGACGTTGGGGCTGGAATTTGGATAAGGGTGTACGGCCTCACTCGGTGCACCTCCAGAGACTCTCAAAGTGAAATTTCGAGGATTTTGAATTTTTGGCCCTAGGGTTTCTAGGGTTCCGCAATTTTTTGCAAGAATTTTTTATTTGAGGGTTCTTGTTGCTCATTGAAGAAATGTTTTAGCTTAACAATATTCCTATGACACTCTCAAAGCTTATTGTTGGCATTCATAAGCCCAACAAAACCGAAGGTTCCAACCTAGCCATTAGGTTCTCTAAGTCTAGTTGACGAGAGTTTGTGAAGAAATCTGAAAATATGAAGTACATAACCTTAGTGGAAGATAGGCTTGATGGATCAAGCAACTTTGGCTCCTAGAAGTCAAGGATTCATGTCACCCTTGAAGAAGATGATCTTTTGAGTGTGATACAAAAGACTTTACTAGAAACAACTATCGATGAAGAGAAGGAAATAAGAAGGGAAAAAGATGTGAAGGCAAGGAAGATAATCATCTACTCAACAAGAGATCATCTCCTACCTCGTATTGCCAACATGAAGACAACTTATGAAATGTATGAAGCATTGAAAGACATGTTTGAAAGTGACAACACCCTCAGATCCCTTACCTTAAAGGGCCAACTTCAAAGTACCAAAATGACAAAAGGTGATACAGTTGCTACCTTCTTTATGAAGATATAAGAGATCAAAGATCATCTAGGTGCCATTGAAGAAATCATGTCTGACATAGAAATTGTCTTATCTACTCTCAACAATCTTCCAAAACACTAGGAACCTTTTCTTCAAAGCATCAGTGGAAGAGAAAAGTTACCAACCTTTGATCGTTTGTGGACAGACTGTACTCAAGAAGAACTTAGACTTAGAAATAGAGGAGCGGAATACTCCCCTGGTGACAACCATGCTCTTGCACTTCATACAAAGAAAGGAGGAAGATTCAAAAGAAAATGCAGACAAACATTCATAGATGAGAAGTCTCCATCAGCCTCAGGTCATAATCAGAGAAGAGATGTTTCAGAGATTCAGTGCTTCAGATGTGACAAATATGGGCACTATGCAAGAAATTGTCCAACCAGGAAGAAATGAAGACAATATGCTTCCATTGCTGACATTGATCCAGACCCACCTCAAAGGGATGAAGATAAGAGAGAGGAGAAGTACTTCTCTAAAACAAATACATAATTGAACATGACTATAGATTCAGGTAAATTGTTTGATCATTAAAATTTTAGTTGATTGCATTCTTAATAAGAGAAGGGTATTATCTCTAGTGTGGGAGCCCTTATCACTTGGAACATTATCCCTGGTATGGTAGTCCAAACCTTATTGATTGATTATTATGCTAGTAAATAAAAACACCTGAAGACTTGAAAGATCTAGAAAACAAGTAAAAGACGACATCCATCCTTCATACTTCAGAGAAAGTTACTTGACTCAGAGGGAGTCAAACAAAATGAAAAGAAGGAAGAGACAATACCTTCTCCCCCTTCATTAGTTCAGCGGGAGATAGGCATTATTCCAGCCGATCCAGTTGCTCCAATTGATATGCCCAGAGATATTGCAGTAGGGTATAAAAAGCCTGCCTAGGCTCGACAAAACTCTGCAAAAGGTAGAGGAACATACAAGTCCCTCAAGGGACATCCCGAGAAAGAGAAAGAGTTTTTCAAGCTACCCTTCAGCCATGAGCCACTTCATTGATTTTGAGCTCCCTGTCATGGATAAACGACAAGTGAACAGGTATGGCAAGATGCCATGATAGAAGAATACCAATATATCTAAAAGAATGATGTATGAGACATTGTTCAGAGACCAGAAGGGAAGTCTATGGTGACTTCCAAGTGGATCTATAAAATCAAGCATGCAGTTGATGGAAGTATCGAGAAATACAAACCGAGATCTGTGGCCAGAGGATTCCCACAAACAGAGGGAGTTATCTATGATGAGACACTTGATCCAGAAGCCATGTTGTTGGATACAAGCAAGCTTTGACTTATGATTTCGAGATAAAGGATCTGGGTATAATGCACTACTTCTTAGGACAAGAAGTATGATAGAATACTGATGAGATTTTTCTTGAGTCAAGGAAAATATACAATGGGGATATTAAAGAAGTTTAGTATGACTAAATGCAAATCCATGCCTACACCGATGATGATGGATTTGAAGAAAATGAATGATGATGATTCAGACGAGATTGTTCCACAGTCGATTGGATCACTGATGTATCTGGTTAACCCCAGACTGCATACATGTTATGTAGTGAATGCACTTAGCCAATTCATGATTCAGCCAAAACAAACTCACTGGACAACAACGAAACATGTATTGAGATATCTACAAGTCACAATTGGATATGGCATGAGATATACCTCCAGTGCAGACTTGAGTTTGCAGGGATATGCAGAATGGACCGAAAGTACAGTGGATCATAAGAGCACATCTGGTTGTTGCTTTTACCTTGAAGTTTGCCATGGTTTCCTGGTGCAGCAGGAAACAAAGCTTTGTGGCCTTGAGTACCACAGAAGCAGAGTATATAGCATTGAGTGTGTGAAGCAGTGTGGCTTCACAAGTTTATGACAGATTTACTTGATCATGAGATGGATTCTATAATTATAACCAGATCTGTGTAAAGTTTTTTGAGAACCCTGTGTTTCATGATAGATCGAAACACGTTGAGATAAAATATCATTTTTCAGAGACATGATGCAGAGGAAAGCAGTACACGTGCAGTACCTTCCTACACATGAGCAGATTGCAGACATCTTCACCAAACTACTTGAAGTTCAAGAACTTCTGTGAGAAACTGACATGGTGGAGAATACCTCCCTAGCTGAAAGGAAGTGTTGATGACTACAGTGAGACAAATTTTGAGTACTTCCATGTGAGACTTGACCTGATGTAGAATGCCTCCCTAGCTGAGAGGGAGTGTTGATGATTACAGCTGCGTGAGACATCCTCCATGACACAAACTGATTGAGTCAACCTAAGAGAGAGCCCATGAGATGGGTATGTGGTTCCTATCTGAGACAGAACTGGAACGTTGTGCTGACCTCCTCTATGCAGAGAGTTGAGATGATACTCCATGTAATGCAGTGAGAAAGAAGATATGTTGAGTTAGACGTTCCTGTGGTTGAGCACAAGTGAACGTGTCGAAAAGACCATGAGTTGGGTGCATTGTTCTGAGACAAAGATGAAATGATGTATTAGCCTCCTTTGAGCAGAGAGTTGAGATGATGTACTCCAGATGATTCTCTTGTGTAACACAGTGAGAACGAAGATCTGTTGAGTTTGGCGTGCCTGTGGTTGAGCACAGGTGAACATGATCCTAGTGGTTGAGCACTAGTGAGTGTGGGTCTCTTGTGAGACGCAGTGAGATAGAGATGTGGACATCCCTGTGGTTGAGCACAGATGTATGTGCCCCTAGTGGTTGAGCACTAGTGGGTGTATGAGATCCCTTGCTATATTGTTCAAGAGTCAGACTTACCTATAACCCTATTTGTGATGTAAAGGGTACAGGTCGGCCCCACCATAAGGTGAAAGATAACCAATGTAGAAGATCATTAATATGGCAATTATTAATTATATTATGAGTTATTGAGGTCAGCCATGTTGTGCTAATAGACACTTATGTTGATAGGTTCAGTCTAATATAAATAAAGGTAAATTCCCCATTGAGGAATCATATCACAAGTGTGAGTTTGGAAATTTCAGCAAACACTTATTCTTGGGAAAAGTGTGCACCTCTCTTGGGCGCTAGGTTTCTAGGGTTTGTGAGCACCCTTTGTGTGCTAGGTTTTTATGGTGGTGGAGGTATTTCTCTCGAAGAATATATCAAAGGATTGACTGGGTTTTCTTCCCTTGTTGAGAAGGGTTTCCCAAGATACTTCTTGTGTACTTGTGCATGGTGTTTCTTCTTGTGATCTTGGTTGCTGCAACAAATTGTTTATGGTTTAAGTAAAATACAAAAATGGAATGAACTTCATGCTTAAGCCTTGTTTATTGAAAAATCAACAGGAATGTCCCTCTCTCATGAGGGTTTTATGTACATGTGGCATAATTTGATTATGTATTGACTTGGTCTCCTTCTTTGTGTGGATGATAAATCTTGTTTGTTAGTCTCCTATGATAATTTCAGGGAGAAAGAATTAACAAAGAATGAGAAGGATTTAGAAGCCTCCTCTATAAATAGAGGCACTCCTCTCATTCCAAATTGTTGTGATTGTTGGATATCATTTGTGACTACAAATAATAGAAAATATGCCTTTTCAGGTTTTGGTGTCAATTCATGGAGCTTTCTCTTTCTTGGTTATCTTCTTGGTGCATTAAATATTTGNTTGATAGGTTCAGTCTAATATAAATAAAGGTAAATTCCCCATTGAGGAATCATATCACAAGTGTGAGTTTGGAAATTTCAGCAAACACTTATTCTTGGGAAAAGTGTGCACCTCTCTTGGGCGCTAGGTTTCTAGGGTTTGTGAGCACCCTTTGTGTGCTAGGTTTTTATGGTGGTGGAGGTATTTCTCTCGAAGAATATATCAAAGGATTGACTGGGTTTTCTTCCCTTGTTGAGAAGGGTTTCCCAAGATACTTCTTGTGTACTTGTGCATGGTGTTTCTTCTTGTGATCTTGGTTGCTGCAACAAATTGTTTATGGTTTAAGTAAAATACAAAAATGGAATGAACTTCATGCTTAAGCCTTGTTTATTGAAAAATCAACAGGAATGTCCCTCTCTCATGAGGGTTTTATGTACATGTGGCATAATTTGATTATGTATTGACTTGGTCTCCTTCTTTGTGTGGATGATAAATCTTGTTTGTTAGTCTCCTATGATAATTTCAGGGAGAAAGAATTAACAAAGAATGAGAAGGATTTAGAAGCCTCCTCTATAAATAGAGGCACTCCTCTCATTCCAAATTGTTGTGATTGTTGGATATCATTTGTGACTACAAATAATAGAAAATATGCCTTTTCAGGTTTTGGTGTCAATTCATGGAGCTTTCTCTTTCTTGGTTATCTTCTTGGTGCATTAAATATTTGTTATGGTGATTCAACACTTCTACTAACTTTCAAGATCAATCCATTTGAGGAGGTGATTAGCTACTTGGAGAGGAGACAATTTAGGATTTGTTCCTTCCTTCTTCTCTTGTTAACTTGGGTAAGTGCTCAATCTCTTATCTTATTTTTCCTTTAGTTCGGTCGGCAAGGGTTTTAAGCTTTTTATTCAAGTTATAGTTGATCTTGTTGGTGACGTTTTTTTTCCTTTGAGGAATCTGTTCTTGTAGGTCCTTGGTCCTCTTAGTTTATTTTGATTAGGTTGGAGATTATTCTACATTTAAGGTTCTAATCTCTTACTGTAGTCCTTAAGATATAAGTGACCAATTCTCGAAGGGGCATACTTATTGACCTTAATAGCCCTAATTGGATAAAAAATTAAAGGCACTAGTCCTATATCTAACAACCAACCAAAAAACTCTAAAAATAAAAATAAAAAATAAAAAATTTGGTTGTTCATAAAGTAATCTAACAGTGAAAATCAAAGAAAACCATTTATTTAGATTTTCATTGTCTAATGTAAAGTCAACATATTATTTCATTTCCTAGAGAAATTGATCCTAGGGTTTACACTTAATTGTTTATCTCTAACCCTAAGGAGGAAAATTGCCCCTATTATATTGAGCTTTAAGGTGTTATCTTGCATTTTGTGGGTTGTTTTAAGGTGATTCTCAAATTGAGAAATTAGATTGTAGCATGAAAAATCAGATTTGCTAAACCCTAAGGTTAGGGTTTGGTGCTTCAAGGTGTTTTATTTCTTAATCATAGCCTCTACTTCATTTCTATAATGTTTACCAAGCTTATATTACATATCTATAGGTGATTCCAATCCCTAATGTACTAATAATTGCTTATCATTTACTTAGAGGTTTTGCTTGGTGAATTCCAAGTGCTAACTTGTGAAACCCTCGGGGGATTCACCATACATTTTACAAGTTCTTGATTAGATAATGTTTATATATATATAGAACTTGTCTCTTACACTTGTTTGGTTGTTGTTGTATATAATATATATTGCCCAAGTGGAAACATCTGAGGCATCTTGTTCTTTGTGCTTAATCTCTCTCTTGATGGTAGTCTTGTGTCCTAAATCTGAAATTTATGTGTTTTTATTCAAAAATCAGATTTAAAAGTAAAAGGACATCCATTAGCTTGTCCTCTCTCAGCGTATAATCAAGTGGTAAACACATGCACACATTGCACCTTTGATTAATATTAAATGTCTTCATTCTTTGTGCCTTGAAGTAGCTTAAAGTGGTTCTAACCTCTTGTGTGTTCTGTTCGTTGAGTGATAGACTTAGATGCTAATATGAAGTTGTTAATGTTGTTGATCAGATTTGGCACACACAACCACTAGCTCCTTACCTTTCTTTGAAGTGGATATAATTGCAGTTCATCCAATCGTTTCTAGTTGAATATCTTTAGAGCATTGTAATCACTGGTTGGAATCTGACACATAGTCTTGTTATATTTATTGTGGATTAAATAAACAAAATCATATGATTACATGGTTTTATTCCACTTACAGAGGTTTACTTTCATTATTTTGGATACCCCCCATGGATTTTAGGAGTTGGCCTAAAGTGTAGGGGAAAGTGTACTGAGGTGATAGTGGTGCACTTCCCGTCTTGTTGCCCCAGTTAACACCTCTGTTGGGACCTTTCACCAGGGTGCTAGTTTAGGTAGTAACATTCCCCATGTGTACATTTCAAACAAAAATGATGCTAGCAAATTTCCTAAAGGGGCCAAGGAAGTTAGGTGAGACTTGCCTTGAGGGGAACAAGGAAAAGAAGGGAAGAGGAGTAACTTTCCTCAAGTAGAACGAGGGTAAATAGGTAGAAACAGTGACAATGCTAAAATACTATTAAAGGAAAAATAACTTACTCCATATAGAGCAAGGGAAAATGAGTATAAAGAAAAACAATGCTAGAAGGACCAACAAATTAAAAACAACTTGCCTCAAGGAGGAGAAATAGAGGCAATCAACCTACCTTAGTGGGGAGCAAGTTTGACCAACAAAAACATAGTAGAAACGTTGGAAAAAATAGCTTTCCCTGACGATCAAGAAAGTTCGACCAACCACATGCAAGGTCTGAGAATGAAAAATCTTAGCCTCTTCAAGGAGATGAGGTTAACCATACACTTGTAAAGTGTAAGAAACAATAATCCTACTCCTAAGAGGGAGCAAGGTTGACCACCCACATGCAAGGTGTGAGAAATAAAATTTTGGTAAATATGTAACATACAACGAATGGCATGAGCATAGGAAGAATGTACAGAGGATTGTTAGCATATTTACAGGCAGCGTATACTTGTCATTGATGGCAAGTACAGTAGTGGTGATGGCTTAAGTACAACAACGATGAGTAGCAGCGCAGCAATAATCGGGAGGAGAAGAGTCAGTGACCGTTGGATCCCATTCAAATTTCCCGAAAGAACAAGGGTCGTCAGATCTGAATGAAGACAAGACGAGCGCACTGAAGAAGAGGACATAGCTCAGTCGTTAGATCCAAGCGCAAGACCCGATCATCGTTGGATCAAGGATAACCTGCACGCTCTTTAAAGTACAAGGAGAAGCGGGCATAATCGCGATTTGCAAAATCGCGACTTCATCTTAGTCATCAGATCAAGATTGATTATGGACCGTTGATTCCAGTCCTTGTCGGAGTTTCGGGGATCGAGAGTTGGACATGTCAAATATTATTGACATTAGGAATTCCGATATCGCGATATGAGGAATTGCGATGTAATCTGAGCCGTCAAGATCTAGGTTGATCTGAATCGTTGGATCCAGCCCATGTTAGAGTTTCGGAAATCGAAAGATTGAGAAGTCAGAGACTCTCAACATTAGGAGTCCCGAATTGCCAAAATGTGAAATCCCAAAACAAGACACGTCAGCAAACCTAATAACACGTGGCACAACCAGGCAATGACAAGTGTCAAGTTGATTCAATATTTCAGGCTCATATAGGTCACGAATCTGAGTGACATGTGGCAGTCACCAACACGTGTCAATTCACGTGTGATGTCAGCAGGTTTACACCATGTCGAAGTTTCGCAGATCGAGTGTTTGAAATGTCAAAGTCTATTGACCACAGGAATTCCGATATTGCGATATGCGAAATCGCGACGTAATTGCGACAGTCAGATCAAGATCAGATTTGGACCATTGATCTAACTCCTTATCGGAGTTTCGAAAATTGCGAGATGGAGAGGTAAGAAAACAATGCAACAAGAATGCCGATTTCGCGATATGCGAAATCGCGATTCAATCGCAGTCGTCAAGTCAATATCAGACCTGGACCATTGATCAAACTCCATATCGGAGTTTCGCGAATCGCGACATAGAGAGGCAAAGAACACAATGCAACAAGAATGTCGATTTTGCGATATGCGAAATCGCGATTCAATCGCAGCCGTCAAGTCAATATCATACCTGGACTATTGATCAAACTCCATATCAGAGTTTCGTGAATCGCGACATAGAGAGGCAAAGAACACAATCCAACAAGAATGTCGATTTCGCGATATGCGAAATCGCGATTTAATCGCAACCGTTGAATAAAGAAGTGATCTGGACCATTGATTTGACTTCTTCATAGAGTTTCGAGGATCGAGATTTGTAAGTGACAAAAACTCTGAACGCCAAGAGTGTCGAAATCATGATGTGTGAAATCTCGACTGAATCTGAACCGTCAGATCAAGAAATGATCTGGACCATTGATCTGATTTCTTCATGGAGTTTCGGGGATCGGGATTTGTAAGTGACAAAAACTTTGAACGCCAAGAGTGCCGAAATCGCGATGTGTGAAATCTCGATTGGATCTGAACCGTCGGATCAAGTTTTGATCGGAGGGTTACTGTTCTCTCTCACAGTTAACTCCTTAGTTTGGAATCTGTTAGCAAAACGGACTCGTGATTGCAAATCAGTTGTCGGTCAGTTGGCATTTTAGTTGCCTGGACAGTTGTCTTTCTTGTGTCTAAGGAGATGCGAAGTGGAACCGCCGTGTGGGTGAGTATAAAAGAAAATGAGACAGACGATGTTTTTTTTTTTCAAGGAGTTCTGTATGAGAAAATAATGAAACTATAAGAAAAGGAAAATGAGAGAATGCGAAGGAGGAGATTGAGCATATGGGCAGTGTGAGATGAAATGCAGAGTTGAATAACAGAACAATTTGAAGAAGAGCAGAATGAGAGAACGAGTTGATGCAGAGCATACCTGCTGAACAGACAGAGGAAGAGAAGAGCAGCAGAACAGTGTGAAGAAAACCAGTTTTACAGAACAAAGAATGATTGGTAAGAACTAATTTATCTGTAAAGTGGAATGTTTATTTAGCCATTAATATTCTAGGGAGGTTGGGAGGTGCTAGGGAGGACTGTTGTCCTCAGAGGTTCAAGTGGGTGCTTGAACACAGGAAGTTGTAGCTTCCATCTGGTTGCAGCTAGAGAAACCAGGGTGGCAGGGTGGTGC
>SNQJ01S0086261.1:33879-56884 GCA_010110895.2 Picea sitchensis | reverse complement strand
ATTCTTTCTATGCATAGGAATAACATATCTTTCACTATTTCTATCATATATATTCGTATCAAATCTTCTTTCTTCTAACTATGCCCTAGTTTTCAGACTAGGACAAAATCTATCAAACATACCTATATTCATACTTTCGAAGAAAAAAATTCCACTTATCTTACCTTTATCAGAGCACAAAGCTTTAATATCTTACCTCTTTTCTTCAGATCCGGTTCCCTTCTTAGCACAGAGCTTCACAAGTCAAGTAGAATACTACGCACTACAACAATATATCTATGCACAGAGCTTTCTCTTTTCTTCAGTTCCCAGCAATCACAGTTTCAGGTCCCGACATTGGAACCATTTGTTGGCATAGGGGCAGACCCAGGTTTCAACGCTTCAACAATGCACCAACAAAAACCTAACTACTAGCCCTTTCGGCAACACCTGTGAAGAAGATGAAGTCTCACCCGAGGTAGAGGCAGGGGGGTTATAGGACTCAAGTTTCTACAACCTATCTGGGATACAGATCTGTGATCACAATACCTAACAGAGCACCTAGAAATTAACATTCATTAGTCTTTGACCCTCATTCGGAGTGAAATTTAAACCATTCTTACAGAACAACACAATATTAATCAATATCTAAGCACATCTAACCATTCATCACCTAGCATCAAAGCAAATCTAGAATTCATTCACATCATAAGCACTAAGCATTCATAGATCTATCTATCATAATAGTGCACTAAGAAAATACATGAACAATATGAACAATCATAGCACAAATCACATCGAGACAGGATATATGTGGTTCACCCCAGTGTGGGGCTACATCCACCAACTCTTCTTCTCTTATTTATTAGTCTCCTTCAATCTTCTTACATGCACAGAGCCACAAATCCAACTCTGCATAGGACATGAGATCTGCGTGCACCTCACCAGATCCTCCTCCCCCAAGTTTGGCCAGGGCACAAATCCTTCTTACAATCACTTGCACTTAACTCTGCAAGTCTCAACATATAGTATTCACAAAGCATTCACAACTATTCGCACTTAGCAATCTCCATAGGTTCTTGCACGAAGCCAATTAGAACTCTTCAATCACATAGATCCAACTACTACTTCTTACATCGTTTAGCTATCTATTTATACATTTAAAAAGGGGCCTAAACATGGGTAAACCCATGGGCCGACATCCCATACCCATTACATAAGCCTTAAAACCCAAAAATCCCACAAAAAGGGGGCAAGATCCCGTAATCTCCGCTTTGCATGGGCTCTCTATCTTTGACCAGCCTGTCGAAGTCCCAAAAATGATCAAATATGACCAACATTTCCTCAAAACCTACTCAAGGGCCAACAGGATACAGGAACCAAGTTTCTATAGGGACGAGGAGATGTGAGGATATCATCATATCCATTACTATTAATCCACCCTATGCACAATATCTTTATTCATATCATTTGATTTGTTAACAAACTCTATTGTGCAGAACCCTTATAACATAGATTGCAACATATGTAACCCATTGTATAATTCATTATTACTGCTCATCAATCATATAGTAAATAGATCTATACTAATCATGCATAAACATAACATCCATGAACAACCACATCAACACAACACATAAAGACACAAATTTTAGCATGGTTCACCTAATGCTTGGGCTACGTCCACAACGATTGGATTAAGTATTAGTCTTCACGAAATCACCATATTATACCTTCACACTGTGATTACAATAGATATAACATATCATACTATCTAGACCTTCCTATATGCTCTCCAGTGCATGCCTCTCTCTCTTTCAAAATCCTTTCCAAACCCTTAAGTAAGGATTCTCACCCATACACAACCTAATCTCTTACTCTCAACAACCTAATCTTCCCCAACCCATTACATATGTATACATAGAGTTAGGGCTCAGAATCCCAATAGTTTATCCCAAAACCATAATATGTCCTAGTTGTTTTCCTTCTTTCTCACCAGCATGCTTCTTTTATACCTTATTTTCCTTCCTTTTCTCTTGCACGTTGCTTTTTCATACCTAACTATTGTTCTTCCCGCTTTTGCGCATGCTCTAAATTCTTCTTTGAACCCGCAAAATGATCCCTTTTATGCTTTTGTGTGTGCTTTGTTAGCACTCCGTAAATTTTTTCAGCTGATAAACAAACGACGAAGGTAACTTTTTCAACCAAATTTGAGACTCGAAACTAGCCTTTCAGATCTGGAGAGGGCTCTCTCGAGGGGCGCGATCTCCACGTGGGAAATAGCTTTGCAAGAAGTGGCTAGATTTAACACCTTTGATATAATGGGTTATGGTTATATTGGTGCAAGAAAGTAAGACTTGGGCTATGGATTCGATCTGAGGAAATGACGGAGACAGATGACTCAATGACTGAACTTGAGAGGATAAGGCTAGGCGAGCAACAATCTTCAGTGTAAAACCGTAATGTGTGGTGGGAGAAAAAAAAGGAAGTAACTCAGAGCACCGATGCAGGTGAATTCAGAGTTATCTTTTACAAGAAAACGTTTTGTCTAAGTGGCGTGAACAAGGGGCACTTCGCAGCGAATCCACAGGTTTGAAAATTCATTTTGAAATAGACAGAAAAAGATATGAATAAAGATGACAGGAAGCACATATGCAAAGAAAAAAGAAAAATACATATGACTGCTACAACTAGAATCTTTTCATCAAGATACATGACCTTTGCATTAAGTTTCAGTCAAAAACTCAAATTACATACAATAGTTGTCGTCTACCAATTTTTCCAACCAACCTGGCTTACATAGAAAAGATGAAATATATAATCGAGGGCCCCACTTGGGATGCCCTACTTTGTAAATAATAGCTCTAAAACTAGGAAAGTGAGTGGTATGCATTGGAGACTCTTCACATGACACTTTCCAAAAAATAGACAATAATCGCGTTTGTTTACCCATGACTGTTTGCAAATTTTCCATGAGGATATGATCATCGGTCAGGTCTCGATATGAAGAAAATATGTGTTAGTGTTTCCCTTTGATCAGGTGTCTGAGAGAAGAGGTTTCTTTCAGAAACTCGTTATCTGCTATAACAACTTTCATTTCTTCTTAAAGTCAAGCTTCCCCAGCTCACTTGTTCTTCCTTGGCCCGCCCCTTCTTCAAGGAATTTGTTGTTGGGGAGATGGGGCTTCTACTGTCTTCCCTCCCTATGCAAATCCTTCCACTTTGGGTTTTGTGTGGTATGATCTGATCATCTCTATGGGTAAATAAATAACTCCTTTAGCATCCTTCGGAATGCCTGTTGTGGGTGAGAAAGACTCCCAGTCGTTCTGGGGTTTGGACCTAGCAATTATGTGGCTCCACGCACCTTTCCTTATGCTTTGGTAGGTCACCATGGCATGACCAGTGTGTATTCTACATGCGGTGTATCTGGCAAACGCACATGGAGGGAAATTTGATCAACCTGGACTAGCAAGGGAAATTGCGAACAATGTGCGGGCCTGGTTTCATGACTAAAATGAGTGTCAAGCATCTAGAATTTATAACAAGCCAGGCAGAAAGAGGAATCGTGCTAGAGAATAATGAATTCATGGAGACAAGATGTTTTGAATCGAGTAGCATATGTTCCCTGTTACATCTCGCGTGTATAAACATAGATGATAAGGCTTTCATGACATGCATGATACGAACGCCGCAATTTTTCATTCCCTCAACCTTCATGATGAACTGATAATAGTTGTTGCACTTGTTGACATGACTTCCGTTAACTACTTGAATTGACCTGGGGCATGTAAAGACTAGTTTCTTAACAGGACCTGACTCTTTGGAAAAGACACACCCGTACCACTTACGCATGTTTCGAATCTGACACCCCTTCTCGTTTCCAAGGGCCAATCGACCACTCTCCGATTTAGATTTTTTTCCTTTTAACGTACCTAACTTCACATGTTTGGATGCATGGGTCACAACGTGACTTAAAACTGACTCTAAATGGAAATAAAAATGGCGGAGCTAACAGTTGGCTCCAACGGGGATGTTATCCTCCCCGCGAGGTAGCAAAGAATAGTAGACGAGGTGCCTGACCATTGGGCCTTATTTCGACTTTCAGACGTTGAGTGAAGTAAATGATAGACAGAAAAAAAACTAAACCTATCGATGCAGCTTCTAAAACTTCATCATAAACTTAGGGCCTTCACTTCGGGCTTCAATCTTTTGCTGACCTACTAACTCGACACAAAAAATAAAATGACTATTTACAATGACAAATGACTCAAACATATTTTATTTCCTCAGATAATGTTTGAGGAACCTGTCGTTTATAGGCCCCCAACCAAGGCATTCTCCATCTAATCCTTCCAGGAAATAAGCATTGTTTTCGCAGTACGCGTTGATTTTGAAAGGACCTGTCCAAAGCTGGTCAAACTTTTTGTGCTTCCCTTTATCATCATTTCTCGCATCCCATCTCAGCACCAAATCTCCTACCTAAAAATATTCCTTCTTGGAACGCTTGTCGAAATATTTCTTTATCCTCTCCTGATGGAGCTGTGATCGATCGTACACCTGCTCCCTGACCTGTTGTGTGTGGATTAGCTGATTAATTCTCCTTTGCACGGCATTTAGTTCAGCCTCCTGCTCCTGTAAAAACTTTCTGATGGGTAGTCCCAATGAAGTAGGGAATATGGCATCTGCACTGTAAACGATCTGGAAAGGTGACATTGATATAGACTTCTTGGTGGTAACCCGATCTCCCCATAGCGTGTAGATAAGATTTTTGTGCCAGGCTCTTTTTTTGTCTTGTAGGAGTATCTTGATGATCCTAGTTAAGCTCTTATTCAAGGATTCTGCTAACCCGTTTCCTTGCGGATAGTACATCGTAGAATGCCCCAGGGTTATGCTATAATCTTGACAAAATTTCTCCATCCTCTTAGACTTGAATGATGCCACATTGTCCATTATGATTTTGATGGGACATCCGAACCTCAACAATATGTTCATCTCCAGGAATTGGATGATGACTGCGTTGGTATATTTCTTTGTGGGGACTACCTCTATCCATTTCGTGAAATAGTCGGTGCCTGTGAGTATCCATTTGTGTTGCACGTAGGATGGCAGATTCATCTCTCCTATAAAATCTAAACCCCACTGCATGAAAGGTGCTTCCGCTGAGATCATCATTAGTGGCAAGGGCTACAGGTTTCTTCTTTCGTCTAAAATCTGACATTCATGGTAGTTGGAGTGACATTCATGGCAGTTGGAGACCTCTTTATACACTTCAACAAAGATTGTAGGCCAATAGTAACCTGCCCTCGGGATTTTGTGTGCAGTGGTCTTCCAATAGTGGTTTCCTCCACAGTCGCCTTTGTCAAATTATTGTATGGCCCGCTTCACTTCATCTTCCAACAAACAGTTCAACAATATTACCCAGGGTCTTTCTAGTAGAGTGAATTGTCCAGGATACAGAACTTAAACTCTTTAAGATTAAAAAATCTGGCCTTAGTCTTACTTACGCCCGGATGGTCCTGGAGATTCTCCAACACATAGATGACGTCCGCGTACCATGGCGAATCAAAGAACTCCTGAGACACCTATGAATTCTTTTCTTCTTGGGTTCATTTTGACAGATCAGTGATGAAATTTATTTCTATAGCGTCACAGTCTAACTGTGCAATTAACTTTGCAAGGCCCTGACCCTTGATCAGTTTCGTGGCCTTGATCTCAAGATCGTATTCTAGCATGTTCGCTATCCACTTTTCTCTCCTTCCTTCTAGGTCAAGTTGAGTCAGGGTATCCTTTACTGAGCTTTTGGGCACATAAGCGATGACATGGGAGTGCAATATGTATGTCCTAAATTCCTTCAAATCTTTCAATAAGACATACACCTATTTTTCCATAAATTCATACCTTAGTGGAGCATCGTGCAATGTCCGGCTGAAATAGGCTATGGGTTTTTTGAAATCATGCTCGTCTTTTTGTAACATCACGCTGACAATAGTGTGTTATGAGGGGAATGAAAATAGGATGAAATCTTTCGTAAATTCTGGGTTGGATAGCACAGGAGATTTAGTCAGTGCCACTTTGATATCTTCAAAATACTTCTCGGCCTCCGAGTTCCACTTGATCTCGTTTCCCTTATTGAGAATGCAGGTTATGTGCTTTATGATTTCGGCCAAGCTCGGGATGAATCTCCTCAAGAAGTTTACCTTTCCCAGGAAATATTTCACTTCTTTTTTACTGTGCGGGGTGTTGATCTTCGGGATCCCATCGACCCTGATGGGGTCTATCTTAATGCCTTCCTTGGAGATAATGTTCCCTAACATCTTCCCCTCTTCCACCCTGAAATGTGATTTATTTTGATTTAGCGATATGCCAAACTTTCTGCACTTCTGGAAAACCTTCTTCAGGTGCTTGAGGTGTTTCTCGTCGGAGGTAGAGTATATCATTATGTCCTCCAGGTAGATTACAATGAACTTGTCCTTTTCATCAGAAAATTCTATATCCATTTCCCTCTGGAAAGTGGCACCAATGTTCATCAGACCGAAAGGCATCTTGGCATACATGAATGTTCCCCATGGAGTTGTGAAAGCCATTTTCTCTATGTCATCCGGGTGGACTATGATCTAATTATATCTTGAAAACCTGTCCAGCATAGAAATCTTCTAGGACCCCACCACTTTTTGTAGGATGTAATCCATTTTAGGAAGGGGGTAGTGATCCTTGAGAGACACTTTGTTTAAATTTTGGAAGTCTACACATAGTATTATCTCGCCACTTTTCTTTCTTACAGATACCAAATTAGCTACCAATTTCGAGAATCTCAAAGAAACAATAATTTTGGCATCGAAAAGTTTCTTTACCTCCTTCTCGATCAACGACAGGAACAGGGGATTTATCCATCTCAACTTATTTTTGAAAGGTTTATGTTCTTCCTTGAGAGGGATAACATGCTGGATCACTTTAGTGTCGTATACCTTCAAGTCATCATAGCTCCATGCGAAGACATCCAGGAAATCCTTCATGAGCTTGACGTAGTCCTGCTTGACCTCTGGACTAACTGTCTTTGATAATTTTAACATATTCGGGTTCTTCTCGGTCCCGATGTTGGAATCTTACACGTATTCTTCACTTGCAGTGATCTTGGGGTTTTTATCCACATCATTTTCGTCAAAAAAAAATTCGAGCGGCACCAACCCCTTTGGAATGATATTATTTTTCATTTGTATTATGTCCCTTCCCATGATCTGGTTTTGGAAAGGGTCATCATTACGACGTGCATACGCGTCACTCATAAGGAGGAATATTTCCACCTGCTTGTCGTCATAAAACACTTGCCAATGTATGATATTATCAGGCACTGCTGGCCTATGCTTGACCTCGATTTCATATCTTTTTTTTGGAAAAATGGGGATCTTAAAAACCGAGGTTGAGGTGGCCAACACATCGGTGATTTGATTTTTCTCTCTAGGGATAACAGATAGGTAATACTCTGAAAATCCTTCAAGGAGGTCCAAAGACAAATTTATGTATGCTCTCAGCCTAGGGTGTTTGGTCTGATATACACCCTTTACTTGATTTATGATCAGCTCGGAATCTCTGTGCATTGTTATCTTCCACACGCCCAATCCTGTCAAAACTTGTAAGCCCAAGATTAGTGCTTCATATTCGGCCATGTTGTTTGTACATCCAACTGCGAGATTGTATGAGTACAGCTTTGTGCCCGCTTCAGGGGGGCTTACCCATACGTCAGCCCTGAACCCTTCTTTGTTGAATGCGCCATCAAAAAACATGTTCCACACCCCGTTCTCCATGCAGTCTTTCGAGTCGACACACTCTATTATTTCCCGTGCGATTTTCTCGTCAATTGTCCCGATGGTTGTTGTCTCTTCCTCTTCGAAACTCAGTTCATTGTAGAATATAGAAGAACCCGTCTCAGTGTCGATGGTGTATATAGGATGGTTATTTGGCTGCGTCTTTCTTCTTACCATGTATTTCAGCATCACTTCCTTGTACAACCGTCTTTCATGGCCAAAGACAGGGATGGTGGCGTATGACATATCCATCTACAAAGTACCCTTTAACTTCGTAGCCCATGAGCTTGATAGCATCATGCCAAATTTTGGGGGTATGTCCACGACGACTACATCCATAACCATGTTCTTTGAGGGAATTTGAGCCAACGACACAACTAGTTCTTGGATGAGGCCCAAACATTTGACTTTCCTTGAATCAAAAGAGAAAAGTTCTTTGTATTGTATGGTGATATCCAAACCCAATTCATCCATGATCACCTTTGGCATGAGGTTGTGTGACGCATCGGAATATAGCATGGCATTATGCAAGGTCATCTCATGGACCTTTAGACTAACGTAGAATGGAGGGACGTCCTAGGTATCATTTGTCTCTTCAACGCATGGACCAAAAAGGATAGCAGGGTGATCATGTTAGATATCCAAAGTATAAGGGGTCCCTCCCATTTTCATCGTTTTAATAATTTTCTCCCGATACTCACCCTTTCTAATAAGTTCATTGAATGGGATAGAGATTTTGATTTTGGCCATCTCATGTTTAAAATTGAAAGGGGAACAAACTTTCTCTACCTCTTTTCTGCTCGCCTCTCGGCCTGTCTCCAGAGTTTTCTTGGGGACCTCCTCCTTCAACTTAGCCTTCTTGGTCACACCCTTGGTCGTGTTGTCCATCCTCGGTCAGCTTGCGGAAGGTGTCTCCATCGGAGGTTTCCTTATGGGGTTCGTTTGTTGTGGCTCGGTAGGCATGTATTTTCTTTGGAGGTTATATTTATTCTGAAACTACATGATGGCATTTTGATAGCCTTTTTTGAACTCTTATGTCTCCCAAGACGACGCATCATTTGTTTCTAGTATCATACCATCGTCAGCTTCCAACAGGAAACCGTTGTTTTTTCTCATGTATCGATCATGCTTGCTCTTTGTCAAGAACACACATGGGTTTTTGTCGTCACAACAATGCATCTGGTCTTTGAATGCTTGATCGAAGTCCTTGTCCACATAGTTGTTTTGGAATGGAAGTCTTGTCTGTTGGTCACCTTGATCCCTTTTCTCTTTCTGTTCCCTCTATCTGAGTTGTGGGATTTGATCCCTTTTGTGGTTCTGATTCCTAGGTTGTGGTTCGTTCTATTCTCAGGTATAAGGTCTGTTTCCCATGGACATTCTCTCCATCAACTTCTCCATGCTCTTCATCATCATGTCGAACTTGTCGTCTGAGGACGACGACGTTGATGATTGTGCATCTCCCTGGGGTCTCTTGTTGCCTCAGTTTTATTTTCCCCGACCTCATCATGTTTACTTCGACTTCGACAATGTTACTCACTATAGCGTCTAGACTCATTGATATTATTTCTCTCAACAACAAGGCGAAATCACTGTCGAAGGAATTGGCGTACCACAACTCCGCAGCACCGGGGGGCAGCTTGAATTACACAGGGATTGAGTTGTACACCTTCAAGAAATGGGCTGAAAATTCCTGCACTATCTCTTTCAGTGCTTTCATCATATTATTGTACTGCGTTAACAGCTGCAAAAGGTTTTATTGTCTCCCCATTTATTTAAGAAAGACGTCTCGAATGCGGCGAAGTCCCGAATGCTCGCGAGAAGGAGAGATTTGAACCCTTTTATTACATATCCCAAAAGGCTCTGCACGAACAACCTCATTTTTTTGTCTGCATAGTCCACCTCCTCTAGGTCGACGAAATCATTAAACCATTCCAGGTGCCTCTGGGTGGAAATATTCCCTTCAGCGTCGTAGAACCTGATTCTCTGGCTATAATTTTGAGGCAAGTCATGTAATTGGGCTGATAGGATGAGGGGGGTGAATCTGGTGGCCATATCCCTAGGAGGATTTGGATTTTGAGGGATATTATTTGATATTAGGGCTTGGAATTTCTTCGGGTCAACAACAGTCTCATCCAAGCTGGTTTCTGACTTAGACCTTAAAAGTGTTTGCTCAAATAATTCGTCAAACTCAAGGTCATTAATGCTCTGCAAGTTGTCTTTGGGTAAGGATAGGATTCTTTCCAGGTAGTAGAATGGGTCTGACTCTTTATCTCTATTCCTGCGTAGAATCTTCTTGGGGTCGTACATAGGCTCTGTGCGGTTTGGGTCAGGATTTGCTCTAGTATAAATCGTCTTTGGAGACCCGAAACTAGACTTTCGAATTTGGAGAGGGCTCTATCGAGAGGCGCGGTATCCACACGGGATATGAAATTACGAGCAGTGGCTATATTTAACACCTTTGATATAATGGGTTCTGGTTATATTGGCACAAGAAAGTAAGACTTGGGCTATGGAGTCGATCTGAGGAAATGACGGAGATAAATGACTCAGTGACTGAACTTGAGAGGATAAGGATCGGCGAGCAATAGTCTTCAGTGTAAAACTGTAATGTGTGGTGGAAGAAAACACAGGTTGTAACTCAGAGCATCGTTGTAGGTGAATTCAAAGTTATCTTTTAGAAGAAAATGTTTTGTCTAAGTGGCGCGAACAAGGGGCGTTGCGCAGTAAATCCATAGGTTCGAAAATTCATTCTGAAATAGATAGAAAAAGATATGAATAAAGATGACAAGAAACACATATGCAAAGAAAGAAGCACAATACATCTGATTTCTACAACTAGAATCTTTTCATCAAGCTACAGGACCTTTGCATTAAGTTTCGGTCAAAAACTCAAATTACATACAATAGTTGTCATCTACCAATTTTTCCAACCAACCTGACTTACATCGAAAAGATGAAATATATAATCGAGGGAGCCGCTTGGGTTGCCTTGCTTTCTAACTGCTACCCCTAAAACTAGGAAACTGAGTGGTATGCATTGGAGACTCTTTGCATGACACTTTCCAAAAATAGACAATAATCACCTCTATTTACCCATTATTGTTCGCAAATTTTCAACGAGGATATGATCATCGGTCAGCTCTCGATATGAAGAAATGATGTGTCTATTTTCCCTTTGATCAGGTGTCTGAGCGAACAGGTGTCTGTCAGGAACTCACTATCTGCTATAACGGCTTTGATTTCTGTTGCGCGCTCATTTGCTGGAAAAATGTGCACAACAAGTGGTTGTTTGATTGTCACGGTCATTATCGATTTGTAGAGTGCTTCAAAGAGACATGTCTTTCAAGAAATGCCTGGGTTTGTCTTATGTTTGCAGATGCAGAGACGAGCACTAGCTAAACTTGTTTTTTCTGCGCCCTGGCAAGAGCCGCGTGGGCCTCCTTCTTGGTTGCTTCACATTCCCTGGAGTGATTTGTATGCCTTTCCTCCGACAACCTCTCTGCTTCTCATAGTTGTATAATAGTGTCTTGTGCCTCCCTGAGCTGTCTTTTTAGCCATGCCACGTTCCCTTTGTGACCCTGTCATGCCGATGCTTCCATAACCTTTGTCGCTAGATGCTACCTCAAATCCATGTTTTCCTAATAGAGTTCAGTGATAGCCAGGTTTTCCTTCTTTAATTGTTGAGATGTATTGACACAGGGGCAGACCCAGGGTTCAACGCTACAACAATGCACTAAAAAACCCCTAACTATCGTCCCTTTTGGCAACACCTACGAAGCATATGAAGTCTCACCCGAGGTAGAGGCGGGGTTGGTTGCAAGACTCAGGTGTCTGCAACCTTAGCTGGGACACAGATATTTGATTATGATACTTAATAGAGAACTTAGCACCATCAGTTCCTAAATATGCAATCAATATATAGTTCGCTAATAAAATAGAGCTTTGCAACATTCACACTGATCTAATGTATTTAAGCACTTAGCATAGGTAAATAGATCAGATATAGTAGATCAAGCACTAAACATATTCATACAAATCAGATCTAACATTCTTGCATATCATTAGCACTAAGAATAAGAGTATTTATCTAATCATCTCAAAGCACTTAGAAAATAACATATAAACACATCAGAACATCACATAGAGCAGAGAAACACAGTATTTACGTGGTTCACCCCCACCTTGGGGCTATGTCCACCGACTCTTCTTCTTTATTATCTTCTCAATAGGTTACATGCACAGAGCCTCCGAACCCTTTTCCTCATAGGACAGAAGATCTACGCAACTTGTTAGATCCTTCTTCCTTGCATTACAGTACAAAGCCTTCCACTGTCCGTTAAAACCACTTGCACTTAGCTCTGCAAGTCTCTTACAGTCATGCACAAAGAAATTACAGACTCTACTTGCACTTAGCATACATTCACATCTGACTAGCAGCCTAACATCACATAGATGTATCTCCTTACATTGCCTAGACATCTATTTATATATTACAAAATAGGTCTAAGCATGGGAAAACCCATGGGCCAACATCCCAATCCCGTTACATAATCCCAAAAACCCAAAAAGGGGCGAAGATCCTGTGATCTTTGCTTCATCTTACACTCCTCCTTCGATAGGCTATCGAAGTCCAAAATAGGTAAACATAACCAAGAATCTCCCAAAACTTGGTCAAGGGCCAACAAGCGCCCAACACTCACCTGTGACTCATCTCGAGTCACTCTGGTCTGACTAGTTCTACCTTGAACACCTCAATCTTGGCTCGAGCTGCCTTGACCTACTGCTGTGCTACAACCTCTTGCTCGGTGAACTCATGGATTACTGCATCATTCATTGGCCCTTCTAAGCATTGTTCTGTTGTGGTGAAAACCTATTCTAGCTATGCTCCTTGGCTCTCGACCTCTGTGAACAATTGGCACACCTTATATTGTATTGGTTGGAGCCATGTGTGACTTCCATAACTTTTCTTTGAATCATATGGATCTGTTGTTGGGCGATGCACTTCTCTTGAGACCGCTTCATTCTTTCTACGACCGATAGGGCCTTCAGCTGCACCTGTAGTGTGTCTGTTTGTTGCTTCGCTTCCTGGAGCCGCGACTCCAGTGCCTGCCTACAATTCCAGATTCTCAGTGAGGTTCTCATATGTTTGGGCACTGCGGTTACTCAATTGTTTTCATTCCAGGGAAATATCTTTTAGTCTTTCAACTGCGCTGCGGGCAGTTGCTTCTCTTAGGTCCCTTACGTATTGCGGGGTTTCGGGCATAGTGCGTAGTTCCATATCTACGATGCATTGTTGTAGTTGTTGGATCACTTCTTCAAGTTGTGCCACCTGTTGTGGAACTCGCTCTTCAGTCTTTACTTCTACGACTGTCACAGAGAGAAGTGCTATGTTGACCATTTCCTTTACTTCGAGTTTCTCTGCAAGTAATTCTTCCTTTCTTTGCTGCAATTGTTCTTTTTCTTCATCCCACTTTGCTTGGAGAGCAAGATTTTCTCGTTCTGTAGTACTGTGTTTCTCTAGAAGGACTTCCTGTACTTGTGCTAAAGTCTGGGTGGCTTGCGCTATTTCTTCCTATTCTCATCAAAGGCGAGCTTCGATTGTATCAGTGATTCGGTGGAGTTGAGCTGGCTCATCTCCTAGTTCTGGTGTTCCTAGTGGAAGAGGCACAATGGAAACTGTGCAGCTAGATTGTAGTGCCTGCTGCACCCCTTGAAGTTCAACCTCAATTTGATTGTACATCTCCTACTGCTTAACCTCTTATTTTTCTGCTATCTCCAGGGAAGCATCATTCAGGGTTGCTACGATGAAATCAAAGTCATCTAGGGTGAGGATGGTTTGCAACTTGGTCATTGTTGATTTTGACTTCTTCTGGGAAGAAGGATCTGGAGGGGAAACCTTCCTTTTCTTCGAGGGGTCCTCCTCGTCTCTAGGCGGTGTTACCTCATCTTTATCTTTCCTGGATTATTTTCCATCTATCTCTTCGCCATCACCCCCTTTCTTCAGCGAGATGGAAACAGTCTTCACAGATGTACTATCTAAATCCTGGACCTCTTCAGTCTTCTTTATCTTGCTAGGTCCAGGTGTATCCGACACAGTTTCTGGGCTATATATGTCGAACACTTAGCAGGGTCTGCTGGAATAAGGAGGTTCGCTGACCATTCCTTGGTGATCTCCTCCAAGTCCTCCCATGTCAGCTTGTAGTAGTACTGCATTTTTTTCTTATGTCCATCGGTGCACGCTGTGATATAAATGAAATGCCTATCAGTGGTAAACTTTATCAAAGGTCGGAACCTGTGTAAATTAATCGGATTTATGTGAGGCGCGGATTGTATGGATACCTTCAGTTGGCTGTAGTATGTGTGGAACATGGCATTTGACTACCATTTCTTATTCATGTCACTGGAATACCATAGTGTACTAAAATTCGTGGCCAAAGGTTCAAAGGGCTTGGTGTCTGGGAAGGTCGCACCTTCCGGCATCTCCCAGGTGATGAAAGCGATCAGGATCAATAGCCAGCTGAAATGAAATTCGTACCATTAATCCTGCGCTTCTATGCAGTCAAGTTCTAATTGGTTCACTAGGTACTACACCCAATTCATTTGTAGGCCCTCCACTCACTTCCCTGCAAGGTCGACTACAAAACCGGTGACTTGGGTGGGTCGGTTCTTTCATACTAACTTTCCTATGATCAATTGGCAGGTGAGGTGAACTGTGTTGCTCTGGATAGAAGATACCTTGTAGCCTCGCATTCCCTTCTCGACATCATCATAGGTGTCCTTGATCCTTTGAGCTAGAGCGCGATCCATTGTTTTTCCAGGATAGAAATCCTGTGGGTCAATGCCTTGCATACTTAGCCCTGTGATCCAATTGATCAACGTTGGATCCACTGTGATACGATGGTTTAACCATAAGTATCTACCATGGTAACAGGATAGCAACATCTTGACACATGCATTCACCTCTTGGTGTCTTTCGAAGTGAGGAATCTTCATGACATTGAGCAGTGTAGACTGCGAGAGGTTCATAGTCCATGACTGAGGGATGATCTTTGAATTCTTCCCTTTTGTTCTGGTCAGGTACTTATGTGGGGAGAGCATGTTGTAGACCTTTCTGTCGTCGAGGTTGAAGTCGATAAACTTCAACGCTGAAATATTTTCTTGGTCTATGCGAACTACGCATATCCCTTTCGGGAGGTACACAATGATCAAGGCATACTCAAAGTCTCTAGGCACACTATCTCAATTTTTTGTACTGCTCAGAGGTGGTAGATAGGTGGGTAACATGCTCGGAATCAACTTAGCATTCGCGAGATCATCCATGTGCTTAGTTCACTTCTCATTTGATGGTAGGGATGGTCTGACTCGAGCAGTTGACGAAGAGGCTGGCAGTCCTCTTGTGGATGATGCTTGTACACCTGTGGATAATCCTCTCTCCGACATGACTCTTTCAGTCTTCAGGTCAATGAGTACTTATGTCACTAATTCTTCAACTACGTTGAGTTCCTCAGACATATGCGCTTGGGATTAATTAGATCAAGGTCAAATTAACTTAGACATTGCAGTAGAATAAACAACAAGAGCGCAATGATCACTGTATACAATTCACTTAGTATGCGGGCTCAAACTCTTGGTTAGAAAAAGTGTTCTCGGTGTGTGGCACGACGGGATAAATAGGTAACTCGGCAATGGTTAACTTGTAACAGGTATGAAGCCTCATTAACTTTGTTCGGTCCATTATGGTGTGGTCCAAGAGTCTGGTGTCAAGCCTTAAATGCCTTTCTACCCGTTTGGGGCGAAATTCGAATGGTTATAATGTCCCCAATGGCTATATTACTTCGCCATGGCGAAGTGCCATGTGCCGCTATTCTGATATCTCGACAAAGTTCCAATTTTTCAAATTTACCTCCTACGAAGTTCCCTCTAGAACTTTCTATAACTTTTCAATCCTAGCCCTCTTCTTACTTAACTTCCTAGCCTTCTTTCCAGTGAGCTTTGTCTCAGTATGTATTTTTCCATTCTGATTCTTATCTTCATTTGAGATAGTCACTGAGCGTTGTTGAGATTCTTTCCTAGGATTTAGGGGTAGTAGCTCTTCTTTATTTAGGGTAGGTACTTCAATCTTCTATGAGTCCTCTAATGTTCTTGCAGCTTCGACATATAGGCCTCTAGTGTTAAATAGCTTTGATATGTTCTCATGTTCTTCAATCAAGTGTGCGATCCTTCTGGTCATGAAATCTTTTAACTCTTTTTTCTTCTGCTCCAAAAAATTTTCTTCTTCCTTTCATCTGTCTTGATCTCTATCAATCCAAGGTTTTCCTAGTAACATGGTAAACGGGGCATTGTCTTCAATAAATTTAATAATCTCAAAATATTCTTCTATCAAAGTTCCATTGGCATTCGTAGGTATCTGAGTGAGTTTTCCACATAGGTTTACCAGTTTTCCTCTGAATAATCCTACTCCTCCTAATGAAGGAATCAGAGCAGGCCTCCCTATAGCTTCTCAAGTTCTCTCTATCATGATATTCACCGGTGTCTCTTCATCAAGAACACAGTCAATGTCAAAGTCTCTTATTCTTTCTTCGATGCATTCTTTTTCTTTGAATATCTCTGATAATCTAACATGTCGGTGGTCATTCATGGCTTCTTTCATTTGTAACAATACTTTCTCTGATTCTTTCTAGGATTCTGCTATTTCTAGATCTGCCTTGGGGTTTTCCTGGTTCAGATTCATTCCTTCAAGCTTAGCAATCATTCTAGGGAAATCCAACACTCCATGGTCCATAGCTTTGCAACAAAGACAACTAGGTCTTCTTCCAGGGCATTCCTTAGCAAGATGTCCTGGTCTTCTGCAGCTGTAACAGAGGGTTAATCCTCTCTTTATTTTAAATGATCCCCAACTTCTCCTGTACTGCGCGCTAGGATCATAGGAGCTAACCTGCGACAAATTCTTTCTAGGATCCTGCATCCACTTGTTAGTCCAAACATTCTTTCTATGCATAGGTATAACATATCTTTCACTATTCTTGTTAGATCTACTCATATCAAGCCTTCTTTCATCTATTAGTTCCCTATTTATCAAGATGGGATAGAACCTATAAAACATACCAAGATCCATACTTTAGAAAAAAAAAATCCATTTATCTTACTTGTATAGAGTACAAATCTTTCAGATCTAGAATTTTCCTACTATTATTACCTTTATCAGAGCACAGAACTTACAGATCTTACATCTTTCTTCATATCTGACCTCTTTTATTTATATCTGGCCTCTTTTCTTTAGATCTAACCTTCCTCTTGGCACAAAGCTTCATGGGTTAAGTAAAATACTATGCACTAAGGTAACAGATCTATGCACGGAGATTTCACAACTTCAGGACGAATCTTTTCACAAATCTTCTTCTTTCTCAGTTCCCAGCAATCACAGTTTTGGTCCCAACAACGGAACCATTTGTTGGCACAAGGGAAGACCTAGGGTTCAACGCTACAACAGCGCACCAAAAAAACCCTAACTATAGGCCCTTTTGGCAACACCTGCGAAGCATATGAAGTCTCACTCGAGGTAGAGGCAGGGGTGGTTGTGAGACTCAGGTGTCTGCAACCTTAGTTGGGACACAAATATGTGATTATGATACTTAATAGAGAACTTATCATCGCCAGTTCCTCAATATGAAATCAATATCTACTTCACTGATAAAACAGAGCTTCACAGCATTCACACTGATCTAATGTATTTAAGCACTTAGCATAGGTAAATAGATCAGATCTAGACAATCAATCACTAAACATATTCATACAGATTAGATCTAAAATTCTTTCATATCATTAGCACTAAGCATAAGCAGATTTATCTAATCATCTCAAAGCACTTAGAAAATAACATATAAACGCATTAGAACATCACACAGAGTAGAGAAACATAGTATTTACGTGGTTCACCCCCACCCTGGGCTACGCCCACCAACTCTTTTTCTTTATTAGCTTCTCAATAGGTTACATGCACAGAGCCTCCGAACCCTTTTTTGCATAGGACATAATATCTATGCAGCTCGCTAGATCCTTCTTCCTTGTGTTACAACACAAATCCTTCCACTGTCCATTACAAACACTTGTACTTAGCTCTGCAAGTCTCTTACAGTCATTCACAAAGCACTTACAGACTCTACTTTCACTTAGCATACATTCACATCTTAATAACATCCTAACATCACATAGTTGCATCTCCCTACATTGCCTAGACATCTATTTATATATTACAAAATAGGCGTAAGCATGGGTAAACCCATGGGTCGACATCCCAATCCTGTTACATAATCCCAAAAACTCAAAAAGGACCCAAAAAGGGGTCGAGATCCCGTGATCTCTGCTTCGTCTTGCACTCCTCCTTCGACAGGCTGTCGAAGTCCAAAATAGGTCAACATGACCAAGAATCTCCCAAAACTTGGTCAAGGGCCAACAATATGGCTCTTGATCATTTTCTCCTGTGATATCCATTTCCCTTGTTCTGCTCTTGTCTTCACGGCTTAATCCTCCAGTAGGCTCTAGCCGAATGGCACGCATGAGTATATTTTTGGCCACCAATCTGGCACGTGGTTCTTCTGAAAGTCGAGATTCCCTAGATTCCTTGTTCTTCCTTGGCCTGCCCCTTCTTTGAGGCATTTGTTGTTGGGGAGATGGGGCTTATACTGTCTTCCCTCCCTGTGCAAATCATTCTGCTTCGGGTTTCACACTGTATGATCTGATCGTCTCTATGGGTAAAGAAATAACTCCTTTAGAATCCTTGGGAATGCCTGTTGTGGGTGAGAAAGAATCCCAGTCATTATGGGGCTTGGACCTGGCAATTTTGTGGCTCTGCATGCCTTTCTTTATTCTTTGGTAGGTTGCCATGGCGTGACCAGTGTGTATTTAGCATGCGGTGTATCCGGAAAACACACAGGGAGGGAAATTTGATCAACCTGGACTGGAGGGAAATTGTGAACAAAGTGCAGGCTTGGTTTCACGACTGAAATGAGTGTTGAGCATCTAGAATTTATAACGAGTCGAGCAGAAAGAGGAACTGTGTTGGAGAACAATGAATTCATGGTGACAGGATGTTTTGAATCGAGTAACAGATCTTCCCTGGTACATCTCGCATGTAGAAACACAGGCGATAAGGCTTGCAGGGCATGCATGATACGAATGTTGCTATTTTTAATTCCCTTGGCCTTGATGATGAACTGATAATAGTTGTTGCACTTGCCGATGCGACTTCCATTAACTACTTGACTCGACCTGGGGCATGTAGAGACTGGTTTCTTAACAGGACCTGGCTCTTTGGAAAAGACACACCCATACCACTTATGCATGTTTTGACTCGGACACCCCTTCCCATTTCCAAGGGCCAACTGGCCACTCTCTGATTTAGACTTTTTCCCTTTTAGCGTACCTTACTTCACATGTTTGTACATGTGGGTCACAACGTGACTTAAAACCGACTCTAAATGGAAATAAAAATGGTGGCCCTAACATGCTCTTCCAAACTTAGTATTTCAAAATGTTTGTCGAACGGGCCCCTAAAACTCACCCGTGGCTCGTCCCAATCCACTTAAGCCTGTTGCATCGCGCCCTTCCACACCTCCATGAAATTTTGGAGGGTTTCTCTTGTTGTAGCGACTTACTTCTTTACCTCGGATATTTTCTCCAAAATCTTATCTACTACCTACGCAGTCAGGGTCATGAGATTCTCCTTGTTGTCTTGTATTTCTTTCTTCACCATGCCTTGTGGATCTTCCAATGCCCCTATGACCGTGAGTGCTTCATCATTCAGGGGTACCAATCATTGTATGGGAGTCTTCTGCTCTTCCGTTAGCTATTTTATCTCGTTATATGACTGCATGTTCACCAGGAAGGCCACTATGCACCCAGATGGTGGCAATGTGTTTATATTCTCCATGGCCTTCTACACCTTCTCCTGTACATTCCTTAATCTTTCCTCAACGACCTTCATCATCGGATCCTCTGTCAAATTTTTCCAAATTTGTGTGCTAACTTCAAATAACTTCACACACTCCTCATATAGATTCTTAATGCTTGCTACTGAGGTTATGGTTTTTCTTTCTCTTCGCTTCTTTTCCTCAGGTGGTGTCCTAGGTGTAGTGTGCACTTCAAACTCTCTGATTATGGTGCAGAATACTTGAATGACTTCACTAATTTTGGATACCTGTTCCTCCAGTGTGTATTCTACCACCATCGACACCTCTGGAATATCCTTATATAGTTTCTAGATAGCTTGTTATATCCTCTTTGTTTATTGCTCGACCTTGTCCTTCTCCTTCAATATCCTCTCTACATTTTTCTTGACCTCGTCCTTCTCCCACACAACTGTCGTACAATCCTTCTATCATTCTACCTTATCTGTTGTTACCTTATCCAAGTCATTTGACATTGACTTTACGTGGAACTATATTTTCTACGCAATACTTGTTTGTGAAACAACTAAGTTCAGGTGACTTAGTACTCATGCCTGCTCCTGCATTTCTGGTGTGGGAAACTTGATTTCATCTACCGAGATCTTAAAATCTATGTGCGTTGCTTCTATATTTGACAAGTAAGAAATGGTGGCCCTTACTTCCCTAGTCGCGCTTGTTGTTGGCCCTTCACCGAATCTTCACTCTGGTGCTCTCCTTACTGCCTCCCCAAGTTGTTGCAATGTTGTTAACTGTTCCTTCACCTTTTGGTGCAATTCTTCTTATTTCTGTGAAATTTGATGAGATTCATATTCTACGACATCCCTCAATTGGTATTCGATCCTGTCGATATCATCACCTGCCAAAGTGTAGATATATGGTTCTTTATTGACTTTCATGTTCTTCCGCACATATGTTGTTGTCCCCTTACCCTTTTATTTCCTTTTTTCCCTGCTTGTGGTACTATCTTCTATGCATCCCCTACTCCATTGCCTTGTTCATTTCCTTGACCATTTTCTTGGTATTCTTCTTCATTATTAGGGTGATCCATCTTTGTTTCGTTCGCAGGAACCTTTCAGTTTGGGTCCCAATCCTACATAAAGAGTTGGATGTCTTCCTCCATGATTTTTTACTTTGTCTGGACCCATTCCCCTCTTGGGTATTTATTTGCTTGTATGTAGATGTGATGACAGTCTTCCCAAAATCATGCAATCAGTGTGTATGCATGTACAATTTGTGGCACGATTCGTGGTGTAGTATGGATAAACCTCCTAATGTTTTTTCTATATAGAAAGAACTCAACATTGGTGTCTATTTGTCTTCTCTTGTTCTTTGTGTACCATAAGTTTTGATACTTGGTGACCAAGCACGACTTACCTCTTAGACCCAGAAACTATGCATCCTCTGGTTCATTCCACGCTGTGAACACAATAAGAATTAACAACAAGGAATAGTGGAATTCCATGCCTCTGTCCTGTGCTTCCATGCAATCAATGAGGAATTGGTTAAGTAAAAATGGTGCCCATCTCATTGATACCTCTTCGACACACTTCTCATCCACAACTATCACACCTGCAGGCACTTGGTCTTTCCTACACTTTCTCAACAACGTGCATGCCAATACTCATGTCACAATTCTTATTGTTGGGTCACATATACTTGGCACATCCAACCAAGGAACCCCTATGATAGTGTGAAATTTCTCCCTCATGGACTTTGAAAAAGTCTTGTCATTCTTTTTTTCTGCAAACAACAAGGTGGTATCTTCCTCATGTGACGATAAGCTAGTGATTCGGGTAATGAGATATGTGTCTATAGAAATTGGCATGACCATCCATAAGTAATCACCATGCATAGGTTGGAAACATATTAGCACATGAATTCACCTCTTGGCTCCTTCTGAAGTGTGGAATGTCAAACAGATTTAGTATGCCAACTCGTTCCAACCCTCTAGCCCATACCCTTGGCATGGGTATAGTCTGGTTTTTCATTGGCTCTATTCTTAGTTCCAAGTATTCACTCGGCACAAGTTCAGGGAACTTCATTGTGTCTATGATATCATGGTATTCATATTTGAGATGCGATACCTTACCTAACATATCCTCATATATGATGACCCCATCTGGGATGTCATGTATCACCAATGGATACTTGGCATCTTTATTCAATTTCACTGGTTCTGCATCATCCTTCCTCGGCGGAATGTAATCCCTAGAAAACCTTGGCTCCACTGATGATGATCTCAAAGTCTCCTCAACCTTTGGTGTTGTTGTTTCTGCTCTTGTTTGGGATTTCTTTGGTACGGATGTTGCTGCCTTTGGTGGGGCCATCTCTATAGTCTAGTTACTAGAAACAACTGCTTTGGCTTTGTGGTTTTTCATAGGCTCTGCAACACTTCTCTCGACTCTCTCTTACTTTCATGCAAATCCAACTAACAATGACCAATGTTTGTCGATCCTCCGTGACTTTTGTGCCCTTTCGCTAGTTGTCCATTTTCCTTCCCACCCATAAAAATTGTCTAATCCTTAAGTCTCAATGATCCCTTCCTACATTGCAAATATTTGTCAGTAGATTTTCTAAAATATTATTAAAGGCTTCTATTGTCCCATTTTCCTGAGGGTGATACGATGCGCTCCTATGATGGTGAATTTGAAACTCCTCAGTCAATGATGCAATCGTCTTATTTAGGAAGTGCATCCCTTGATCACTTAGTAAAATGTGTGGGCACCCAAATCTTGTCACTACATTATCAAACAGAAATTGCACAACACTTTCCGTGCTACAATAAGTGAGTGGTGTTGCTTCAACCCATCTGGTCAAATAATCCATCGTAGTGATTATATACCTATCTCGTGATCTCCTTGTTGATAGATTGATTTGTCTTGAGATAATTTAGCTTTATTAGGTGATCCAGATGGATATTTGTGGCCACCCACCTTTTCCAACTGGCTCAAAATAGTTTTCTGACATTTTTGGCAATTTACTATTTTTAGCAATTTTTACTTCCGGGGCCATTTTGAGGGCCTAAATGAAGATTTTTCGGTATCGAGATCCTCAATGATAGCTAAAATCGTATTAATCCCCCAAAATAAATCTCCTCGAAGATACCTTTCCAACAGGCTACCGCACGCCTAAAACGAAGATCGTATGCAAAAGTTATGACCCCGGGAAGTTGATGTACTAGCTTACCCAAACGGGGCCCACATGACTTTTGGCGTTTCATCTCCTAGGGTTAGGTTTTTGGATGTCTAGGGTTTTTGGCATTCTTGCTTATTGTAAAAAG
>SNQJ01S0086261.1:0-12816 GCA_010110895.2 Picea sitchensis | reverse complement strand
GAGGCAGGCTACGCCTAGAGGTAGCCTAAGCAATGCCACACACTTCATATTAATCAGTCATGAATAACCACACACTTCATATTAATCAATCATGAATATAAAGAAATACATCACGTAGGGAGTTAGAACAAACTCCTAGGAAATATGATCTAAGTCTTAAATACAAACATAATCAGAACTGCCTAACTAATAGATTCTCCATTATTTCTCCAACATATACTACCTAGAGTGAGATCAATAGAACCTGCTTCTTACAAGAAAACCTCTAACTTGTCAATGTATATGTCAAAAAGGGTAAGGTAGGGGAGAGGGGACAACCTTGCTTATCTCCTATATTACATTTAAGTTCTTTTGAGCAACCATTAGTATTCATAAACTTGACAATAATGGTCTATTACTTTATCATATTAGCTTTCAACTCAAAAGAAACTTTTATCTCTTTTAATATGTAGTCTTGGACAGTGTGTCAAAATATTTTCCAAAGTCAACAAAACAACACACTAAATTGATTTTATTATTGGGTGAAGGGGGCTAATCATAATAGTCCTAAATATCACCATAATTAAGGTCAATTCTCATTATTTTTATAATTAAATCCATTCTTGAACTCAATAAAAAAATACTTTGGGATTTGTGATATAAAAAAAGTTGAAATTTAACATTATTATTTGTATTTTGCCCCCATCATGTTTACTTGACACTCCTAAATAACAAAATTAACTAATCCACTTATTACATGATTGGTGTTCAATATTTACATCATCACAAAATCCACTCAATGAGATGCTCTATGGTTGCACTGAAATTAAATATTTTTACAATTTCATAATTTTATTTTATTTATCAAAAAAATAAAATCACTTAAAAACATTTTTATTTTTAAAATAGTAGATAAAATCACAAAAGAAGTTGTTGGCATATTTTTGGTCATCCTTCCAAATCAATGAATGAAATCTCATGTTCATAACTTTCTTGCATTTTTGAGAGCTTCAGTKAACCTATTTACTTAGTTAACCTATTTACTTTTTAACATTWACTGTATATGATTAAAAAATKAGTGTGTGACCATCTAATTGCCAAGTTCAAATGATTAGCAAACTTAATTCCAACCCTTTTATATTCTCCATTACTAGATGGCGTTTTTTTCACTGCCTTGAAAATTTTACCCACCAAAACTTTTAAGCATTCACCAGCTACGAGTTTGGGACTATGCTAATATAATTACGTTCATTACAGTCGTACCCCCACACACATATATATATATATATAAAGAATTACAAGTAAAAATCTAAAAAATCAAAAGTAATCATTTATCTTCTTAAGATCCGATAAATCAATCACGTTAATTACACTTGGACCAGATCCAGTGGAGAGGGAGATCTATTTTGTTATGATTGCCCGCCCGACGAACCTTCCCGCTGGGCTTCGCGCTACGACGTCTGATCCGAGTCCCCGACAACTTACCTCAATCGCCGAAATCCCCGATGTAACAATGGTTAACAATATGAGAGAATATTATATATTTTATTGGGGGTTGGTCGTTTCAGCTATCCAATCTGCACGCCGAACTGTCGAAGTATTTTGAAAGTAAATATTAATAGTAACTTAGTAAGTATCTCTTTAAAAATATTATATTTCATTTTTAAAGTTATTTATCATAATTAAATTAAAGATATCGATATTGTCGTCAGATTTACATCAAGAAGTCCCCATCGAAAACCTAATCGAATTCAATATCTATAAAGAATATTCTTTTAATAAAAAAGATTCTGAAATGTCTATAAAGAAGATTCTTTTAATAAATAAGATTCCGGCTGAAGGTGTCAAGTTTGAGGAGATTGGTGTTGGAAACCATAACAAAGTTCCACGTCGTCTAAGTAGAGAAAATTAATATTAACGTTTGGGAGGTGAGTTGATTTGAAAGGTGGGATGCTTTATATGTTTTTTATTATTTCATAATATATGTTTAACTCAAATATTAAGATAATGACCTCACAATATATGTTTAACTTAAACATTAAGATAATGTTCTTACAAGTTATTTATTACGTAGTGATTAATACTTATTTTAAATATTAAGTAGTCATTAATACTTGTTTTAAAAATTGGAGTAGATGAATGTTATATGTAAATTTTAATTAATGATAATATATTATAGTAAATTAGTAATATTTAAAATATTTTTGAAAAAGGAAAATAAATAGTTTCACTAATGATATTTTTATTTATTAGTATAATTGATTTATTAGTTTTCAAGTTGGTTCACTTTCTAGAGAGGTCATCTCCATTAGGTATGCTCTTTTCATGAGATGTAATGTATCTAAGTTGTAGTTTTTTTCCTTTATGGTTTATGTATGTTTTCTTTTCAAAATGAGATAGAGAAATTCTTAAATCTGTTTATGTTTTTGTTATTGGATAGTTTTATAATTGATCTTGAGTGCTTAGCATCATCACTTCTTTGGAATGTATTGTTTTTTTTTAATAATAAAACTTTATTAATTTTTTTTATGTTTTTTTTTTCAAAATGAATATTTTCTTTTCAAAATAAGATAGAGAAATTCTTAAATCTATTTATGTTTTTGTTATTGGATAGTTTTATAATTGATTTTGAGTGCTTAGCATCATCACTTCTTTGAAATGTATTGTTTTTTTTTCAATAAGAAAACTTTATTAATTTTTTTAGAAAAAAATATAATTATATAACAATCATGTATTTCAAGTATTAAGATACTAGGAATATATAACAAACATGTGTAGTTATACAACAAGCATGTATTAAAAGTATTAAGCTAGTTAGACATGGCTTTAAAAACTTGAACACATTATTATTTGTTTACAATGCTAATGCTTTTTTTTTTAATTCTATTTCATTTTTTAAAGATATAGAATAATGTTTTGTAACTTTTCTCATAATTTTAAGTTATATATAATCAATTTTTTTTTAGCTATTTATATTATTATATTAAAACATTTTAGATAATAAATAATTTAATTATAAAAACATTTCTTGAACTTAGTTTTGTTAATCATTTTTATTTGCTATAATCTAATATTTAAAAAGAAAATATAAACTTATAATAATAACAATACTATTATATTATGTCATTCATCCAATTATTAATAACTTAAAAATTAAAATAATATAATTTATTTTTAATCATTTATATTATTTTATTCATCCTAGTTTAAAAATTAAAAATTATAACCTTATTTTTATAATTTTAAAATGGAATATTCAATTTTGTTTTCATATTCTAACATTTAAAACCTAACACTTCAACTCATCATACATCTAATTATTAATAATATTTAATT
Source organism: Picea sitchensis (assembly GCA_010110895.2). NCBI lineage: Eukaryota > Viridiplantae > Streptophyta > Pinopsida > Pinales > Pinaceae > Picea > Picea sitchensis. The sequence goes on along the minus strand of SNQJ01S0086261.1, from coordinate 9,501 downwards.
ATATTAATATGTAACCTAATACTTAAACTCAACATACATCTAATTATTAATAATATTTAATAATATTAATACTATATATATATATATATATTGTCCATTGGATGTAGCTTGGGTGGTTGGGAGGAATGATTGTTACCCTTCCCACCCAGATTCAATTCCTTGTAAGTGAGATGTTATGCCTTTAAATAGGATGTTCTGAAATACCTGCCCTCCCTATGTTCTCTTGAAGATTTGGGGTCATTTTTTTTGGTCGATTTGGGAATGACCATTAGCCTTATGGATTTTTCGCTCACCGATTTGGATTTTTTACAGAGGATGCCCCCAATTTGGATTTTTTACACGAATTCGACCATGGGTTTCATAAAATTTTGCCCCAATTTGATGGTGATTCACAATATTAATAGATCCAAGTGGTTCGCCTTGAAATATTCAGCCATGCCTGGCTTGAAATCTTCAAAGACCAAGTTCCAACTGAAAATTCTATTGTCAAAATTTGCAGATTACAGGAGAATAAAGCATCGAGTTCTTTCCATATTCCTAGTCGCTCTGTGTCAACATTTCTAGTTTCCAGCCTGCAACACCTTAATATTGGGTAAGTGGCTTTTGATCCCTCTCTGCAAATCAGGGATAATATTAATATCTTATCATTTGTGGGCTCATGGTTCTCTGATTTGCTAGTAGCAGAGTTGTTTTGGGAGTTCATTAAGTGCATATGCTAGTAGGGATTATCTTGATCAGTGATAGAGCCCACCCAGTCTCTAGGATAGCAGAGACTTTAGTTCATGATGAGTGATTGTTTGGGTTAGTGATTGGAGTAGATCAATAGTTCTTTGTTTAAGTTTTTTAGCTTACCCACAGTTTGGATAAATTACCTGGGAGTTTTTAAATCATTCTCATAAGATGGTGTTGAAACACAGTGTTTTAGTACCATCTTTCTCAATGCTCATTGCAATTTACTTGTGCATTGCCACGCACAAGTGTCATCCTAATCAGTGATAGAGCCCACCCAACCTCCAGGATAACAAAGGCTTTGGGTCATGATGAGTGATTATTTGGGTTAGTGGTTGGAGTAGATCAATAGTTCCATGATTACGTTTTTGAGCTTACCCACAGTTTGAACTTTGGATAAATTACCCGGGCCTTTTTAAATCATTCTCACAAGATGGTGTTGAAACACTGTGTTTCCCAATGCTCATTGCTTGTGTGTTTCCATGCACAAGTGTCATCTTGACCAGTGATAGAGCCCACCCAGCCTCCAGGATAACCGAGGATTCAGGTCATGACGAGTGATTGTTTGGGTTAGTGATTGGAGTAGAACAATAGTTTTGTAGACTGTGTTTAATACTTTAAGTTTTTTAGCTTACCCATAGTTTGGATAAATTACCTGGTCGTTTTTAAATTATTCTCACAAGATGGTGTTGAAACACGATGTTTCAACACTGTGTTTCCCAATTCTCATTGCTTGTGTGTTTCCACTTTCCACACACAAGTGTCACCATGATCAGTGATAGAGCCCACCCAGGATCCATCTTCTAGGATATAAGAGGCTTTAGGTTATGACGAGTGATTGTTTGGGTTAGTGATTGGAGTAGATCAGTAGTTCTATAGACCGTGTTTAAGTTTTTGAGATTACCCACAATCTGGATAAATTGCATGGGTGTTTTTAAATCATTCTCACAAGTTGGTGTTGAAACATGGTGTTTCAACACCGTGTTTCCCAAATCTCAATTCTTGTGTGTTTCCACACACAAGTGACAGAGCACCCTAAGATCATACTAGATTTCCAAGCAAGAATATAATCCAAAGAAATTAATGAAATTCTTCCCAAAAAGCTACAATTTCACATTCCTAAATCCATTTTAATAGAGCAAATTCCATTCAAATGCATGTCTATAGTTGTGTGGATATTGCAGTATCAAGACCATGCCACGCATCGAGATAGACATAGTTATATAATATAGATAGTTTTAGATAGATGTGACATGCCTAGAATGAGTTTGTGCCGAACAATGATCAAGAATGAAAAATATAAGGCATACATTTCTACAAGCACTTCATATGCATCCTCATACAATATACTAAGTTGTTGGTATTATAATTTCATATAAACATTTGCTCAACCTGTTGTTATATCTTGTATCATATTGTACTTCTTACTATGCTAATAACAAAAAAATAATGAAAGATAGTTATCCATATGACCATTTTTAACCATGAAAATCAATTAACCAAAATTTTCCAGAGTCCACTCCAGGTTTTTCCTAACCCACCATATATTACTATTTCAATCCAATTATAACCAAACACATAAGAACCCAGGTCCCAAACCAACCTTACTAAATCTACTCTCAAATTCCAATTCAAGTTGTAAACCTCAAATAATCACATACTCATGATATCAAATGGAGATACAAAGTGTTACTCCTACAGTGCAGAGAATCTCCATGAATTTTTGTAGCTAGCATCTACATGCAAGGAACTTATCCCCAATTTTCTAGTTATAATATAAGTTTTAACTTTTCCACCATAAATCCCATGCTTGAATGGTCGAAAGTGAGGCTTATTGAAAATTCAAAATTTAGCAAGCAAAAAAATGGGTTTTTTCCCTTCACTATCTCCTCTTTCAACCTGCATACACCTTGACTAGATTTTGTCTTCCGATGAATGGAAGTATGCTCCCTCTCCTAATCTCTTTCCTTGTGCCAGTTATATGTTTTCCACCATAAATCCCATGCTTGACTGGCCAAAAGTGAGGCTTATTGAAAATTCAAAATTTAGCAAGAAAAAAAATGGGCATATGTTTTTTCACCTCAATTCATTGTTGTTCCATATTTAGTAATTGCTAATTTAGTTAAGTTTTCTATCAGTCCATATTTTAGTTCAGTTCAGTTACACAAATCCATGATCTATTCTTAGAGAAGGTCTTCAATCCCTAGGTAGTTAGTGTGCATGCATGAGGAGCTGAGTGAGGGTGTAGAGTTTAAGGAGGAGTGCTTAGTGTAGTTGTACATACATACATGACACAAACATTCTCCAATTGGGATGAATTAAATCTTCCATTGTTATCCATTTGATTAGGCAACATGCTTAGGGTTTGAGGATGCTTCTTGCATTTGTCCAGTTTATTGTTTTCAGATATGCAAGTTTGTTGTTCATATTATCAGTAATATGTGTTTGTATGTGAATATAATTTATAGCTATTATTTGTAGGTGAATGTACAAAATTACAAATCATCATCATTGTTTAGCATGGCATAGAAGGAAAATCCTAATATATCATCATAGTTTATATAGGATGAAATATCAATTGTATGGCCTAAGTTTCTAATTTTTAACAAACTATCAACCTAAAACCAACCTATCACAGGAAAAATAGTTTTTAAAAATGGATTTTTGTTGATGTGGCATTATTTTGAGCCAATAATAATATGAAAAAAGAAAATGACTTTTTGTATGTTGAAGTGATTTATTTTTAGATAAGTATTATTGGTTTTGTTGAGAAGAATTGAGTTCTTAAAATTTATATCTCTCTTGCATTTGTGCTGACTTTCCAAATGGATGACTAATTTTATATTATTTTTCTCATGCAGGTTTCACTTTTGGTTTGTAGATCGATTTGAAATTCTAATTGTGAAAGTTTTAGTGAGATGTCAAACAACGATCGTGGAAAGAAAACATCAAAACAGAGGGATTCATTTTTCATACTTTCAAAAGTCTCAATCCAACAACCTTGATTATCTTAATGATTCAAGCTCTTTTGAGAAACCCATCAATGAAAGAGATGTCAACTCTTCTGAAAATTCATCTAATATCCATATAATAGATGATGCAATAGGTTCCTCTAGCAATCAAATTGAGATGAATGCAATTTCAACAGAAATTGACAATAACAATGTTGAAGGTTTTTCCTTGGAAGGAAACACAAGCCATTCACAATCACGAAAAAGAAAAAATGGCCAATGGGACATAGGGAGACAATTCCAATCAGAATGGGTCTCAAAATTTCCATTTATTGAAGCAATACCTCCAACAAATGAGAAAGAGGCTTCAAGAGAAGTTAGATGAATTATATGTAGTTGAAAACTTGGAAAGACAATAAAATTGCAGATTAAGTTAGATACAATATAGAAGCCTGCAAGAAAGGTGTATGATAAGGAAATTGTAAATGGCGAGGAGAAATATATTATTAGATGGAAATCTTATGAGGAATGTCGACATGTCAAATATGAAGATGAATATAATAAATACTTAATCAGTAAGATAAAACTTGAGGAAAGTGGAGGAACCATCACATCTCTATTTGGAAAGACGATGGAAAGAAATTTGTTATCCAAGACGATAAAATTAAGCATTGTATTTCACATCTTACCTAGAGGTCGTGCTATGCCATATTATCCAGATTACAGGAACTTTATATCTTTTCTAGAAGTCCCAAATTTTCCATATTCTCATTGATCAGTAACAAGTGGTTGGGAATGCGAAAACTATCTAGCTCAAGTAGAAAATGATGATTTGAAAGAGAAGATTGCAAATGCTAGGTTTTTTTCATTGTCTTTGGATGAAGTTACGACTATTGATAATACTTCATGGAACTTCATGGACATTTATATGGTTAATGAGCATGTTAGGCATTCATATTTACTTGGGATTCATAAAATAAGGGATAATTCTACAACTAAAAATATTTATGAACTTGTCGTCAAGAATTTGAAGGAAAACGGTGGTATGGATCATTTAGTGATTGCCAAAAAGTTGGTATGTGTTAGAGAAGATGGGGCATCAATCATGCAAGGGGAAATAAATGGCCTTTGTGTAAAACTACAACTATCAAAATCACCATTTATGATTAGTATTCATTGTATGTCTCATAGAATAAATCTTGCATTTAAAATAATAATCAAGTTTCCATTGGTTTCAAAAGTTTAAGATATTGTACGTGAAACTCATGCATACTTTTTCATAGTCCCAAGTGATTTAAAGAGTTTCAACAATTTTCCGAGGGTGTTACGGATGGAAAAAAATATACTAAAATATGTTGATACAAGATGGATCTCATTGAATGGACTAACTCAAATACTATTTAGTGAGTACCAATCCTTAGTAGGGGTGATGTATGAACATCGCTTCAGTGTAGGAAAAGATGAAGATCTTCTCTTTAGATTAATTGATATAGAGACATTATTAACATTGGATGTAATTCTTCCTATGCTTTATGAAATGAATGTCCTTCTGGAAATGTCTCAAAGTCGCACAATGTATATTGTAGAATACATACATACAAAAAAAATTAACATGTATTCAATTGGATATTTTTTATACAATGCTAGAGTCTTTAACATGTCCAACGTTTAAAGGTTGGAATTCTCTCATTGATATAAAAAACATTGAAAAGTAATTGAAGTTTGATGGAAAAGGAACACTATGTATGACAATGTGCGGGTATATGGTTCAATTTCATTATGTTAGTAAGATGAGACGAACCACTAGAGAGTGACATGTGTCAGGAGACCAATTCAACAATGTTGTGATTTCAGTGAAGCACAACTTGATGGAAATTGCAAAATCACTAGCATCAGAGATAACAGAATGATTTCCTTGAGATGAATTAGTGGAGGCCATGTCTGTGGTATACCCTCAATATTGGAACCCTGAACACAATAAAGGGGATAAAAGAGTTAGCAAAACTAAAAAATTTAGTGCACCAATTTGGAAAGAATCACAATGTACAAGGAGAAGAGATTGAAGGTATATTGAATTCATCAAAGTTGTATCAACAAGCCAATCTCTTTGGTCAAACAATGTTAGCTCAATATTTTGTTTTGGAGAAACCTATAGAACACGGTGCAATAACAAGATTATGAACTAAATTAGGTGAAAGACAATACCTAGAAGAAAACATGTTAGAATATTTCAAATCAACAGGTTTATGTCAAACCATGATTTTGGGATTGGTGGAGGGTGATAGAATGCTTAGTGCACTATCATTTTTGAAGTCAAAGTTGAGGAGAAAGATTGATAAACATATGGATACATGTTTAAGATTAAATGTAACAAAATATGACATAAACAATTTTCCATTCGATAGAGCACTAAATCTTTGGCGATCAGGTTGTGATAGAAGGGGAGAATACAACATAACAAATTCCTTCAATGAACTTGATATGGAAGATTATGTTTTGGACGCTCATAATAATAGTTCATCTACATAGTTTCTTGTTCAGAATATAGAAAATGAGGGTCTGCATGAAGATGTGAACTGGGATATTAATATACCCCAATATTCTATCTAAACCAATATACATGACATGACTCTTCTTTTGAATTTCATGTTCCATTGATGATTGATGTTCTAGAAATATTGAATGGAATGACACATATGATGTGATTCTTATTATTTTATTGACTTAATTGTTCCTCTATTTTTGGAGTACATTGGAAAAAGGTAATTATTTATGGGAGCAAGATTACCATCTGTAAATTTGAGATTGCATTTAAGGAAAAAATAGGTTCTATATTTTGTATTAAACAATGTAACATTGAAGCTACATTTGTTTGATCAAAGATGTTTTAAGTTTGATGGTTTGATAGTTAACTAAGACATTCTTTTTTTCATATCTGTGACAGGAAATGAAGCTGGCATTTGATGAAGTTGAGACCTATCTCTTCACATAGATAGTTTCCTAGTATTAAAGGATAAATAACTAATTAAGAATACTTTCGCTAAGCAAGAATGGGCTCATTGAAGACTCAAGTGCATGAAAATTATTGGATTTGTAACTTTGATAACCTGGAAAATTTTAATGGTTTGTTTGTTGTTTGCATTTGGACCATTTTTTCATCTTTGGAAATTTGATTTTATTTTGATTAAAGATTTTGATAGTCCCTTGAATGCTTCTAGTTCTCATTTTATTCTTGACTAAGGCTTGAGCCCTTTGTACTAGCTTGATTGGTTTCATTTTACTTCCATTGATTCATGGGGTTTGGGTTTAAGTTAAACACCTTTGTTGAGTTAAAAAACTTTTGTCTATATTTTATTATAATTACTTGAGAAATTTATGGCATTATGTTTAATAAGTTAATATATGGCTTAGGCTTTGGTTATAATCGAGGAATTAAATGTGTTTTTCATAATTATTATTGTTTTCTTTTAATATTTGATGGTTTGTGGAAAAATCTTTTTATTTCCTTTCTCTTTCTATAATGACTTAAAAATATTGGCAATTAAGAATATATTATGTTTATTTATATTTTCTTTGAGAAGACATGCCGGTATTCATAAAAGGAATGAGGCATGAGTTGCTAAGCGAAGATAAAAATGGTCTATGTATTGGCCTACTATATTCCTACACAGTCACTGTAGGACATCTATTTCCAATGAGACCAACATTCCTCTAATTCATTTATAATTTTAATGTCATAAATAAAATAACTTTACATGTAGCCTCTCAATAATTTTTTTATGAAATGATTTGTAATCTAGTCTAGTTATTTCAAATGAAACCAAGCACAGTCTATGCATAAACATTGAGTTTTCTGACACTAATTCATATGAAATCACCCAAGCTAATCAATACCTACTCAAACTCTGATAATTGTTGAGACTATGATAAATTTCCTTCTCACTGAACAATTCTAAGTCTAATCGTTGAATTAATCCTTCATCACTAAACCACTCCTTGCAGAAAAGAAACCACTCAGATAAAATGAATTAAAAGATATATATTACTTTTGCAAGAATTTAAATCCTCTCAAAATTTATACTCTATGATTTCATAAATAAAATTCGCACTTCAAAGAAATTGTAACTTCATTAAATCATAAATCCACAATCACACCTCCATCTAGATCCGGCTCAACAATAAACAATAGAGAACTTAATCTATGATATCATTCAGTGAGATGGTTGAGATGTAACAAAAATACTAATCATTAAGGAATAATGAACCCTTTAGGAAATATTACACTTTCAATATAACAAACTGCTACAACAACAATTGCAATATATTCAGCAACATCAATCCAAAAATAATTCCTGCTTCAACAAAATTAATTATACAGACTACAGACAAAGGCTAATTTGTTGATTTATCACGTGACATGAACAAGAAGAGAAAACTAAAAATCAATTGAGACGAGCTCTATGTGGAGGTGGGCCCTTGCCTGTAAACATAGTTGCCTATAAGAAGACTAAAAATAATTAATGACTAACATAACTTTAGTTGAACATTTCCACTTCTTATTAAGAGATTAAATTTTCAGATATAATGTTAATTATCCCGTTCTCAATGGGAAAAAAAGGACTATATCCATAGCGTAAACTCTCTATACATCTTTTAAACCATGCCATGTTCTCAAAATAGAATGAAACTAACAGTAGTTCGAACAGTCTTGAGAATCTTTCGATTCTCAATCTCCTCATAACTTCTTAAAACATAGACTGTTAAGATTACAATAACAAAAATTAGAAACTTAGAAATCGATGCTTGTAACATCCCGCTCTGGCGCACTGAGAAAACTTATTCTTTGAGGACACTTGCTCGCAAGTGATCTGGACTATTATGATATTAAATCTCTTGTCCTTGATTATGATGCGTTATGATTGATGACATGATGTTTATTGCATTGACATAGACAGGTGCTATTGACTCAGTTTTATTGAGTGTGCAGGGTTTTTGGACCTTGAGGATGCAGAGGCATCGATGGAACCCCTTGGACTCTGGATTGAGTCAGGGAGTGCGCTTTTTGGGTTGATTTATTTACTGTGATATTACATTGATTTGATGATATGATGTGGACTTGTTCTGACATGATTGTTGATGATGCAGGCTGACGATAGCTTTCCGACCAGACTCACATATAGAGTAAAGGGGCCACACACGATTTCCAGAGAGGTTGAGGGAGAGGTGTGGACAACAAACCTGCCACAACCTACTAGCACTCCCGCCGTGGCTCGAACTGTAGGTTAACGATTACCTAGTTCGAGAGGATCCACGATGCCATGAGGGCATACTGTGACAGTCGCTCACGATGTTTCTAAGGGGCTCGCAATAAGGTGGGGGCCTTATTCCTTAGAAACCCTTAGTCTCCCACAAGTTCACCTGGCGGAGTGTTGACTCCATGGGTTATTGATGTCTACCAATCATTCAAGAAGCGAGTGGCACCCTTGGAGCACGTGGTGCATCTTGAAGGGCATGTCGTGCAAAAGAAACAAACAAAGCGAGTGGCACCCTTGGAGCACGTGGTGCATCCTGAAGGGCACATCGCGCAAAAGAAACAAACGAGGCGAGTGGCACCCTTGGAGCACGTGGTGCATCCTGAAGGGCACGCCGCGTTGATAGTGATGAAGGAACAAACCTAGACAGCCCTAAGACTTTTAACGCATTAATAAATTCTTAAAACGAATTCCCTAAATAATTGTCGCCCAATTCAGAATCTAAGTCCTAAGTCTAAAACTTCTCTAGGGTAAAATTTTGTTTAACCTTAACAAAAAGACCCTATAAA
>SNQJ01S0086260.1:39232-51236 GCA_010110895.2 Picea sitchensis | reverse complement strand
ACCCTCCTTAAATAGGTGTATATGATTATTAATTATAATTAATTTAATAATATAACTGTCCTAAAAGATTAGCTAAACCATAATTATTTCTTAAAATAACATTAACTAATTAATTAATATTAATTAGTTATTCATGATTGTTAATAATTAATTTAACTATTAATTAACTCATTAATTAATAAGGTAAATAAATAAAAGGAGGATAATAAATTATATTATTAAATTAAGTTACGTACCTGAAAAGGGATAACATATTAACTACAAGGGATAAGATATTAAATAAAGGGGATAAGGGGCATTAACAGGAAAGGATAAAAAGGTAATAAATGGGTTAGGTAGGGAGTAAATGAGGGGGGAGTCGGTGAAGGAGGAATATGGAGGGGAAAGAGGTTGACGGGAGGTCATTCTACGGGAGATGGGAGAGGGATTTTGGGAGTTCTGGGATTTGCATAGAGAGGTGGAGTTTTGGGAGTGGGATTGTATCAGTCAGGCACCGGGGTTGCTGGAGGTTTTGGGCATAGGGGCCAGGATATCCATATGATATCCTGGAGCTAGGAAGTTACCTAGTTGGGAGGGAGGAACTAGGTTTTGGGCAGTGTTTTGCAGTGTTTTGCAGTAGCGGTCAAGGTTACCTAGTTGGCAGGGAGGAACTAGGTTTTGGGCAGTGTTTTGTAGTGTTTTACAGTAGCGGTCAAGGAGGCAAGTGACGGACAAACGAAGGATTATTAGCATCAGACTTAGGTATTTATTTAAAATTATGCATTGTTGTATTATGTTAGAAAAATTTATTATTCATTGTAAAATTTAAATTACGGAAGTTACTATTATGAAGATTATTATGCTCTTATGAAATTACTGTCTTAGTTTATGAAATAAATTGATGTAAAATCTATTCGGCCCCTACAATATTTAAGTTAGTAAATTTTATTATTGTTGAGATTATATTTTTTTATTATTGTTGAGATTAAAATACTTTAGACAATTAAGGAAAAAAATGTTTTGTTGATTTAGTTCATTGAGTCATCAAACTTGAGATGGAAGCAGATTCTAAAGAAGGAAGAGGCTTAAATGTGTGTCTTTAAGGAAGGGAGTGATGTAACTTGATGTCTAGTCGACTAGAAGGGAGTGATGTAAGTCGATGTTTAGTCGATTAGATCTGTTTCATCTCAACACCAATCCATTCTTAGTCGACAACATTTAAGAGAGTCTATAAAATCTTAGTACCGAAAAAAATGAGTCTTTGTATACTTTATTTAAGTAAATTCTATTGAGTCGTTTCCTATTCAAATAGATTGAAGTTGCATGCGTAGAGTCATAGAATTATGTAATAGAAAGTTGTTCTTCATGTAATGAAAAATGCAAACTCCATACACTCTTAAAGCCTTCAAAGAACAAAGAAGAAAAAACATAATTGGTATCAGTAACACAACAGAGGACAGACACAGAGCATGATCCAGATAGATAATTTATGATCAAGCAAACAAGCGCAAACATTTAGACCAAGTAGGAGTTTGACTAAGCAATGGGCTTGCAGACAACAGATCAGTCACATTGAGTACTTGATTGAAATATTGAGCATTGATTGAGAAATTTTGCAATAGTTGGTTGAACAAAGAACTTATAGAGAGTATTACTTTTGAGATTCTTGTTACAAGAGAAGCATGAATTCAAGAAAGAGACATAACACACACACACACACACACATAAGAGATTCAAGGACAAGATGATGACATAAGAACAATCAAATTGATTGAGCCCCCCGGTATATAAGAGTTTTGAAAAAATCCCGTGGGTTGTGACCTCATAGGTTAAAAACTAGAGAAATGGTAGGTTGTCCTAAGCATGTAGCTCCACCATAGGGTGTTGTGCAGAGGCAAGATGATCACAAGGCAAACCAAACATCGCTACAAAGGAATAATGGTGTAACAAGATAGTCAACATGGTAGTTGAGCTCTGGAGACTCACTAACTATAGAGGAACCTACTCAATTGAAGATGGAGGGTAAAGATTAATAGGTCATAGTATAACTTTGTATGTGTGTATCTTCCTATAGAGTTGAGAGACGAATGATTTACCTATGCAAACTAGTATGCACATCATACATTAGACATTCACACAAGAATATATGAATATACGTAATAAAGTGAGTAAAGTCAAGTAAATGATTTATGAAAATATGTAACAAAATACATGTTAATATAAGAGAACCTAATTGAACTATTAATTATAAAATATTACCAAATTATTAGTTGAAGCTAGTACTTTAGCTCCAACCTTATCCCCAATATATAAATACTCTTGAAGAAGAAATAAGAACTTGATTTGTTAACCTTCCCTAAAATATATCTTTTCTTTTGACTTACTAGTGTGTGGTATGCTTGCGATAATGTAGTCTCTTCTTGAATACCTATTACTAAATACAAATAATTAATGTGCTTAGTTTAAATAATTTTAAATTAGTCATACACTCTACAATAATAACAACCACCATTAAGAAAAGTTCTATACAATAATTGTATATTTTATTATTTTATAAAAATATATATTTTTTAATCATATATATATATATATATGAGAGTGGAACATAATGCTTAAGAACATGTGTTTCATCTAAAAAGGTCTAAAGTTCAAATCCAAAAAAATAATGTATATATACCATAGTAGATTTTAAGCATTCAAATGGTTGGAAGATCATAGTAAAATTATATATATTATTATTAATGTAAAATGAGTTATATAAGTGTATTTATAGTTATAATAAATTGGTGAAATATTATTCTTATTTAAGCAAAATGAAAAAATTGAAAACTCTATTTCTTTATTAAAATGTTAATTTCCTTGTAGTGTGTGAACCGATTAGCAAGTGTCGTGTAAATGGAAGGAACTATGTAAATGAGGTCTCAAAGGTCGATTCTCACCTCGATTTTCGAGATGCTTGGCATCATATTAAGTATTAATTTAAAAAAAAATGTTAATTTCCAATTAAAATTTATAATTATTAATTTAAAAAAAATAAAATTACAATATTTGCATATCCATTTTTTTTACTACATTGGATAGCTTAAAAGACGTCCTTCTCTTTTTTACTACATTGCATAGCTTAAAAGACGTCCTTCTCTTTTTTACTACATTGCATAGCTTAAAGGATGTTCTTGCTCTTCTTACTGCTTTGATAGCTTAAAGGAACCATCACTGTATGCTTTTTACTCTTTCAAAAAAACTGAACCTCTGATATTTAAAACCCTTCATTTCATCAATGTATGCATGCTTTTTGCCAAAGAAACGTAAGCAGTCTTCTTCACTTGAATATAAACCTATGGCCCAGCAGTTGCTTAAATTAGCCTCTACAGTACATTCCTACCCATATCGGCTGAGAAGGATTCATCCATGAATGCCTGTTCCCCAAGCATTCATCAATGTATCCAATAAAATGAATTCACCCTTTCATGGCCTTGACTCTATAACTATATATTTCAAGAATCTCACGACTGTATACATCTGAGTGTGCTGAGTAGTAAATCGACATTGTTTCTGACCAGATTTTCATACTATAATCCAATATCCGTTCCGCCTTTCTTGCAGAAGAAAGATGAAGGCCAGTCGGCCTGTACTGATTTCCGTTATGTTGGTATTTGCCAGTTTTATTCTCAGGTGTGCTTACTCTGCAGATCCAGATCCCGTTAGGGATTTTGAGACGGGATTGACGACGTTCACTCTACGTAACATTTTCGAGAACGGAGATGTTACTCACGATACGGGCGGGATTCGAGCAGTAACCAGTCCTTTAAATTTTCCTGCAGTGCGGTATATTAAATTGAATATATTCATGTGATTTTTATATATATCCCATGCAAAATGTCCTCGGAGATTTTTATTTTGATATTAAGTTATAATATCGGAGTATGATTTGAATCCATAATTTCTCAACCATTTCTACTTCGAAATTGATAATTGAAATTAATTGATATAACCGCTTAAAATGCACATTGCTTGAACTTTGTAAATACAACCTGCAACTTTCTCATGCATTGAATTCTATTGCTTATATGGATTCTAGATTATGATTATGCTGATATATAACTAATGATGTTGTATGATTATTATTGACAGAACACAAGGGCTAACTATAGGGAGGTTTAAAATGGTTCCCTGTGGAAGCAACCTTCCTCATACACATCCAAGAGCCACAGAAGTTCTCTCTCTTTTATCTGGTGGACCTCTTCAAGTTGGCTTTGTTGACACTAAAGGTACTAACTGTATTTAATTGCATTGTATTGTGATAGCAGGCATTGCATCGTTGAATACATTGCATCATTGAATACTGTGAGGAGTCATTGAATACTGTGGGGGTAATTATAGTCATTGGATTTGAAAGCAATTCAAATACAGATGAATTATGCATCTGCATCAATCCTACTTAGCATGGTGGATATTGAATATTGTTGTGAAGTTGTATATATGATTAGATTTGAAAACAATTTAAATCTAATGATTTATACATCATTTGGATCTTCAACAATGCTACTTAGTCAGGATGGATATTTACTTAGCAGGATGGATATTTTGCATCATTTTGTATATATATATATTTAATAGTCATGTATTTGTATGAATTAATTAGGTGTGGCACACATTGATATTCTTTACCCGGGGGATATCACAGTATTTCCTAGAGCAATGCTTCATTTTGAACTCAACGTTGGAACCAAGGAAGCTGACTTTTTGTCTGCACTTAACAGTGAAAATCCAGGCACTCTGGTACTCCCGTAAACAATATCTTCATTTTGATTCTAACGCTGAAGCAAGCAATATTTCAGATGATTAGTTAATTTGTATATAACTTGTGGTATGTTCTTTCTATTCTATATCCTTACATGAATGATTGCAAGACCGCCAGCGAGGCTTTGTTCCAAATTCCCCTTCGAGCACTAGCAACATCCTTGAACGTTGGCCCTAGGACAGTGAGGAAGCTGAATTCAACCCTCTACCGATATGGTCCCAGTCTCAAAAAAACTGCAACCAGTGGTTGTGTTCCCGGGAAAGATATTACTATAGACTTTTAGTTAACACTACCCTGCCTCTCTAGTGTGCGCTCTATATATTCAAATAAACGATGCCAAGATGCAGTATGCTGCTCTATATATTCAAATAAACGATGCCAAGATGCAGTATGCTAGAGACAGTGTATCAAGTCAAATATAAGTAATGAATGATTAATTTGATTTGTTCCATTTTGTGGTTAAGGTGCTATGATAATAAATTAAAATATAAAAAAATATAAATATTTTTTATACTAAAATATTAGTAACACTCTATCAAGTCAAATTTAAGTAATGAATAATTCATATCATTGGTTTCATTTTGTGGTTAAGTTGTTATGATAATAAATTAAAATTTAAAAAATATTTATAGTAAAATATTCAAATTTTTTAGGAAGTTAAAAAAATTTAAATATTTTTTATAAGTTTTATAAATTTAATTTAATTTTAATAAAAAAATTAATAACTACATCTAATTTTAATAAACATTAATCATCATTTTCATTATTATCATATATTTTCAAAACAAACATTAATCATCATTTTCATTATTATCGTATATTTTCACAACACATGGATTAATAAATAGTGCATGACATAGACTGCATTTATAAAATATAAAATATGAATGTTTGTAATTAATATCTATTTATGTAAACAATAATGTATTTATTTTGTACATTGTTTTACTTGAATAGGATTGCATATTTATATTGAATAATTCAATGATGATGGGCCCATCAATAACCATATTTAAAATAATAGTTTTTTTACTTGCTTCATTTTAAAAATTAATAGAAATTTTTTTATTTGATTTATTTTTTATTTTTTTTTTATTTTTTATTTTTTATTTTTTATTTTTTTCTTCATCATCATGTGGCATGTTATTCATGAATTTTAATTATTCAAATTAGTTTATTAAAATAAAGATTTTGCATGATAGTTTTGTTTATCTAAGAGAAAATGTTATTCATCTTCAACCTTCTTAGTGTTACAAAGCTGAATTGACCAACTCTAGATTTTACTATGGAGCTAGTGAAAATTTCTTTTTATTTTAGCACGACTTATATTTTTCTTTACACTTGTCAAAATAGAGAGATGATTTTGATCTTCTAGATTATGGTTGATTACATCCTTATAATACCTTAATTTTCTTTTTTCCTCTAACTCTTTATCACACCACATTTTCTCCTTAAATTTTGATTTAATGATATTTTTAATAGTATCTTTATTCTGCAAAATGGTGTCTTTCATGATTCCCCAATAGCTTAGCCAAGACTTAGCAACTTTATGCCATCCTCACTTGAGTCGAAGGTAGTAACTACTGGATTTTGAAGCAATTTTTGGAAGCCTCTTGTCTTCCATGTTGTTTAATTTGTTCTTATACATTAGGTATCTAGTCATAGTTGTGCTCTCAATGGGGGAAAGGCTTGCCTCTAAGAGGAGGATGGGATAGGGAGTTTTTCCTTTCATTTTGAGATTATTGGTTATAAAATTCTTTTGGATTTACTCTATCTTTCTCTAGGATTTGTGAGAGATACTGCATCCCCAAACTTCACATCCATATAGAATAACAGGCGTAAAAAAAGTCTCAAAGAGGAGTTTATTCTTATCCTATATATCCCAAGATTGACTGATTTACAATTGTTTTCAAGCCCATAATAATCTTTCCATCTCCCAATAATCCTTTTTTCAATGGTATAATTCCAGTTGAGTTTTAAGTGAATATCGATTCCAAGATATTCGTATAAAGTCACTTCCTCCAAGTTGTTGTTATTGTCATATACAAAGGTATCATAAGTGATCTTATTGGATTTAATGATCATGGCCTTAGTCTTATGAGTATTAATAGTCAATACCCATATTGGAGAAAAAATCCTTGAGGATTCTTAGTTGGTTTTGAAGATCGTGGGGACTCCTCACCATAAGAACAATATCATTAGCATAAAGAAGAAGATTGATGACTATACCAATGAGAGTAGGGACGACACAACTTGTTTCTTCCAAGAAATCTTCTAACTTGTCAATGTATATGCCAAAAAGGGTCGGGGACAAGAGTCAATCTTGCTTAACTCCAATACTGTAGTTAATCTCTTTCGACCAGCCCTCAGTTTTCTTAAAATTCGAAATAATGTTCTCATACAGTATTATTGCACTAGCCCTCAACTCGAAAGACACTTTTATCTCTTCCAACCTATTCCAAAGGTGTTTCTTGGGGACCATGTCAAACTCTTTTCTAAAGTCAACAAAACAACAACAAAGATTGGTTTTAGTATTGAAGAACTCCTATGAAATGATCATAAAGGTAACAATATGGTCCAGATTTGAATGATATCTCCTAAACCTGGCCTCACCTTTATCTCTTTTACCGTGACTTTCTAGCCAAAGGATAATATTATTTTCCAAAACAATTCCATAAATCTTGGCTAAAATCGGTCTAATTATAATTGTCCTATAATTAGAGGGAATGTTTCTATCCCCATTTTTAAAAATAGGAACAATGAGGCTTTATCCTCTATGATATCCAACACCGTGTTGTCTAGAGTGAGTCTCTTCTTGTTTCATGTCCTTCTTACCACCACTTCCATTTTTCTGTCATAATTTATAGCTTGCACATCAACCAACTTATCTACAGACTCTTGAATTGGCTAGTCACCCCGTGAGAGGGCATTTCCCAACCTTCCTGGTGTATGAGAATGTTCAATCACTGCCTCCTTGCCTTTTTCGATTTCTAGCTCCTGATCGATGATCTCACCCTCTTTTCCTTGTGCTATTGAATATCTATCATGTCCTCCTTCTATTTTCATCCTTGACTTAGTGGGTGAATCTCCAATTCATTCAATGTTGGAGGCATTTTCCGTGACCCCCTCTGTTGTGGTTTCAGTCGAAGTCGTTGACCCTGGGAGTGTAGAATGTGTTGACGGTTATGTCTAGTTATTTTCAAACTCTTTGTTACTCTCCAACTCTTCGTTAATATATCCTTTTCTAGTGTTACCCATTTATGAATTCTCAAAATTAGGGTCTCCTTGCTCTCCCTCTTTTCCTTGTGTCTCATTCTTTGTGATGGAAGTTCCATTACCATCGTCATCTTTATCCCATGGAGTTTTTTTTTCTCTATGTTTTGGTTCTTTTTGGCCTTTGTTACATCCTTCCCCTCTATCTAGTGGCTATGAGGTTCGATCTGAAGAGGTTATATAGCCTTTAGTTGTATTCAAACATATTTCTATGTCCAAGGGTTGTGGTCCTTGGGGAAATTTTCTATTGAACATCATTGTCACTTCCTCATTCAAAATAGGAACTGCGGTATCCACCTCCTCTATGCCACTATCATATATCATGATCAATTAATCAATAACAAGAGCTACTTCCCTTACTATAGATGGATTTGTTTGCAGTTGTTGGATCAATTGTTGGTTCTCGTGTCCATGTTCTATTCGAACTCTAATGTTCATTGTATTCCCCATTCTAGGTATTTCCAGGGGTTTCCAACTCCCTTTCCTCCCTAAGTGTAGTTGGAGTTATTACTATGGATGATAGTTTTGGCATAATAGGGGTTTCCCTTTGCATTTGAACCATTATTTTGGCTTCTTCCAAGAGTCTTTGTGCCTCTGACTTGTCTATTGTTTTCTTTGTATCTTCCTCTTAAGCTTCTTCCTATTGAGCTTCTCCATTTTTTGGGTTATGTGCTTCCACTATCCTGATGCTTAATTGTTTGGAAATAATAGTTCCCCAGTTAAATATGCTCCTATATATAGCCATTGTGTAATCCAAAGGAATCCAAGCCTCAAATAACCTGAAGACATATTTTTCCCTGTACAAATGACATATCATGGCCATCAATGATATGTAGGGTTCTCTCAGGTTCACTGCATTGTACAATCTTGAGGCTCGGTTCATGAATTTATTTTCCTTCGTCCACCAAGATGTCAGTAATTGATTAGTGTTATCACATTCATAGAACACACAAAAAAAAAAAAAAAATTATCCTTACCTCGACATCCTTAAATTTATAGTATGTGTGATGCAGGAGCATCTCTCCACGTCATCCAGCCAGCCAGCCAGCCACGTCGAGCGCGTTCATTCAAGATGAAGAGAGGTGCAGTCCTCATTTGAAATTTGAATTTAATGTAATTAAATGTTTAAGTTGTTGAGATGGGAAGCCGTGCCTTTGTGCAGGCTGTAGATATGAGCGGCCATTAATGTTTGGATGGCTGAGATCTAGATCCGATTATGGACTAGACAGCCCCTTCAATGCAATTGAATAGGGTAGGTAGGTTGGAGGGAAGAGCTCGAAGAGCCCCTCAGGTAAAAGAGATCTGAGATCTCATTTTGGGAGTTAGTGAGGATTGAGATGAGTAGAGCCAGAGAGAGCTCAAGAAAACCCTGTAATTATAGGCATTTGCCATTTAATATAAACAGAAGCAGTTTTTCCTGCATGAGTTCTGTGTTATGTGGATGTTTGTGTGTGTTCTTTATGTATGTTGTAGATGTATAGTGTAGTTGTGCATTTGTAGGAGTGTGCTTGATTTCAGGTGAAAGTCTTTGAGGTTTCATGCCAGAAGGGCGTGACAGAGTACTGCGGTCTCTGAATACCAGTGCACTGAGGATGCACTTCTGAATACTGCGAGTTCAGAAAAAGATGTGTTGCGGCACAGGAACTGGAGTCAACAACTCAAGGAAGACCTCAAGGTTGCTGAACACCTTGGAGGCAAGGTTGTGTGGGAGAAGACAGAGTTGCAGACATAACTTAGCTGTGAGTTCTGTAAAGCTCTGCCAAGTGGGCATTGAGCACAGGCACAAGGTGCAGTCGGAGGAAATTTGTTGTGAGTTCAGACAGAATCTCAGAGGAGTTCTGTGAAGCTCTGCCAAGTGGGCATTGAGAAGGTGCAAGGAGTGCACAGAGATAGAGATCTGTTGTGAGTTCAGGAAGAAGAAACATAATCACTGAGGATTCTGAGAGATCTGCCAGGTGGGCATAGAGCGAGTGCATAGGTGCATAGGAGAGGGAGACAGAACTGTTGAACGTTCTATGGAGAAGATACTCTGTCAGGTGGGCATCGAGTAAGTGTGCAGAAAGGCACAGATAGAAGAGATAAGAKAACTCTTGGAGTTCTGTATTTTGGAGGAAGAATCCACTGAAGGATCTTCAAAGGGTTGTTGAMCACCCTGATAAACTCAGCAGGAGGTTGCTTGAGTAGAGGACAACCAAGAGGGCATCAAATTCTCCATTTGTGGGAGAGAGGGAAGAAGGATAAAATCCCTTAGGGGTCTGAGTGTTTGCAGAAGCTCAAAAGAGATAGCACCAGTGTGTGCATGAGAAGACTCTGCAAGGTGCAGAAGTTGAAGAATCCTTCAAGGATTCGAAGATAAAAGCTCAGGAGGGACAATTTTGCATATGAACAGCGAAGCTCAAAGTCRAAGAGTTCRCAGAGAAGAAAGAAGACAAAGACTGAGGCCTTTGAGAGAATTGAATCTCTTCTGAGTCAGGGAAAAAGGTGCGCAGGAGCTCAGGAGGGAGCAACGACAGCCGTCTGATCGGTTGAGGAAAGAGATCTGGACCGTTGTCCATCACGTCCAGGAGAAGCTTAGGAGAAGAGCGCAGAAGAGGAGATTGTGGACCGTTGGTTGTTCACATAGAAATCCCATCAGCCATGGGATCGGGAGAAGATGGTCAGAGTTTAGCCTCTGGAGGAACGCAGGGAAGGAGAACGGATCTGAACTGTTAGATTTGGTTCAGGATCACCGACAACCGTCGGATCTGCAGAAGTTGCGAAGGAATTAAGTCCTCGTGGACAGGAGGAGAAATCCAGACAAGAGGTGGAGCCATCAGCATATCGACACTCGGGAAATCAGGATTCTCGAGGTCGTGTAAATTGAGACATCACAAGTCTCGAAACACCGGGGGGATCTAGACCGTCCATTGGTGAAGACACGTGGTGGATATCGAGCGATCGTCGGCATATTCGGCATCGGGAAATCAGAGTTCCTGAGGACGAAGGAGTGGGGACATCGAAGTCTCAAAATCCCTGAGGAATCAGGACCATCCATCTGGAAGGACACGTGGTAGCGATCAGCGTCATCAGGAAAAGTCCCAATAAGGAAGCCATCCATCGATGTTTGGTTCATTAGGATATCGGAGATCCTAGTGACAAGTTGTTTGTACACTTTGGAATCACGAAACGTGATACCCCGATGAGTGGGAGCCATCTGTCAGCACAACAGAGGAGGAGGACAGTGCCATTGTGAGGGGCCAGCTGTCAGCAGACTAGAGAGTCGGGATTCGAGGAATCGGAAATCCCATGAGCAAATTCTCTTTAACATTTGAAACCCCATAGCCCTGACGGGAGACAAGACTGCGGTCACAGGGACAAGGTCGTATAGGCCAGGAGCCTAGCCAGGAGGGCTAGTGCGTAACGAGCGCGTCAGGAATCGGAGGATCGTGGATCTAAAGGGCAAGTGCATTTTGGCATAGCAAAGCTTGAAATCTTGATAGGAGCCTACGACTATGGTCATATGAAGGTAGGTCATGTGGACCGGCAGCGCAACTAGGAGGGGCTGAGGAAAAGGGGTGCATTGGAAATTTGTCCCATCGGTGATCGGGGATTCGAGAGGACAGTGACTCTCGACATCAAGAGGGACGAAACCCCGAAACCTGATATTGAGTCGGGGAAGATCACGGTTGAGTGCAGAAAGTCGTGTAGGTGAATGAAGGACCTGTGTATCAGGTTCTCATTAGGGATTCCAGCAGGGAATCGGAAGAGCCAATTCGTCTCATGAATGAGTGAATGAGAGAGATCCTATTGTGAGCGGACGTGCCCCGAGGGTGCGCCTGCATCAAGTGGTATCAGAGCCTATTGCTTGTCTGTATATTTCAAGCAAGAGAGGCAAGAGGTAAAGAGCACTCTGATACACGTCAAGTGGTATGAGAGCCTATTTCTTGTCTGTATATTTCAGGCAAGAGAGGC
>SNQJ01S0086260.1:26320-39182 GCA_010110895.2 Picea sitchensis | reverse complement strand
TTGCGAAGGAATTAAGTCCTCGTGGACAGGAGGAGAAATCCAGACAAGAGGTGGAGCCATCAGCATATCGACACTCGGGAAATCAGGATTCTCGAGGTCGTGTAAATTGAGACATCACAAGTCTCGAAACACCGGGGGGATCTGGACCGTCCATTGGTGAAGAGACGTGGTGGATATCGAGCGATCGCCGGCATATTCGGCATCGGGAAATCAGAGTTCCTGAGGACGAAGGAGTGGGGACATCGAAGTCTCAAAATCCCTGAGGAATCAGGACCATCCATCTGGAAGGACACGTGGTAGCGATCAGCGTCATCGGGAAAAGTCCCAACAAGGAAGCCATCCATCAATGTTTGGTTCATTAGGATATCGGAGATCCTAGTGACAAGTTGTTTGTACACTTTGGAATCACGAAACGCGATACCCCGATGAGTGGGAGCCATCTGTCAGCACAACAGAGGAGGAGGAGAGTGCCATTGTGAGGGGCCAGCTGTCAGCAGATTAGAGAGTCGGGATTCGAGGAATCGGAAATCCCATGAGCAAATTCTCTTTAACATTTGAAACCCCATAGCCCCGACGGGAGACAAGACTGCGGTCACAGGGACAAGGTCGTATAGGCCAGGAGCCTAGCCAGGAGGGCTAGTGCGTAACGAGCGCGTCAGGAATCGGAGGATCGTGGATCTAAAGGGCAAGTGCATTTTGGCATAGCAAAGCCTGAAATCTTGATAGGAGCCTACAACTATGGTCATATGAAGGTAGGTCATGTGGACCGGCAGCGCAACTAGGAGGGGCTGAGGAAAAGGGGTGCATTGGAAATTTGTCCCATCGGTGATCGGGGATTTGAGAGGACAGTGACTCTCGACATCAAGAGGGACGAAACCCCGAAACCTGATATTGAGTCGGGGAAGATCACGGTTGAGTGCAGAAATTCGTGTAGGTGAATGAAGGACTTGTGTATCAGGTTCTCATTAGGGATTCCAGCAGGGAATCGGAAGAGCCAATTCGTCTCATGAATGAGTGAATGAGAGAGATCCTATTGTGAGCGGACGTGCCCCGAGGGTGCGCCTGCATCATGTGGTATCAGAGCCTATTGCTTGTCTGTATATTTCAAGCAAGAGAGGCAAGAGGTAAAGAGCACTCTGATACACGTCAAGTGGTATGAGAGCCTATTTCTTGTCTGTATATTTCAGGCAAGAGAGGCAAGAGGTAAAGAGCACTCTGATACACGTCAAGTGGTATCAGATCCTATTGCTTGTCTGTATATTTCAGGCAAGAGAGGCAAGAGGTAAAGAGAACTCTGATCCACATCAAGTGGTATCAAAGCCTATTGCTTGTCTATATATTTTAGGTAAGAGAGGCAAGAGGGAAAGAGCACTCTGATACACATTAGATGGTATCAGAGCTTGAATCTTTCTCGTATATTTCAGGCAGGAAGAGGAAGAGAATACTATGATACACACAAGTGGTATTAGAGCCAGATTCTGTTTGTATATTGTAGACAGAGGAGGCAAGAGGAAGACAGAGCGTTGGAGGACTCTGTAAGGACTTGTTTGCAGGTAGGCAACAGTCCATAGACAGTCAGCAGGACTGTAAGATGAAGCTGGACACACTTAAGATGCAGAGTGACAGTAGCAGATCTGTCAGGGAGGTAGATAAACACAACAAGACAGCTACTGAAGGCCGTAGGAAGAAGAGAAAAGAAGAAAAGCTTGCAGAAATGGATGAAGAGCTTGCTGATATAAGAGAAGAGATAGAAAGGCTCGAGTTAAAGATGCAGCAGGATAAGAAGTCGAGATGGGTGTATGAGTGGCCCATGGAGAAGCCAAAGATGAAGTGGCTAGTCAGGGAGCTGATGGTCATAAGACAACGTAGGCTATTAAAAGAATGGTTGAGGTATGTTGAAAACCTCAAAGCCACAGAGGAGGAATTGGTTCAGATATGTGAACCAGAAATTGGAGAAATTCTCGGTGAAGAGAATGGATTGGGATCGTCTGATGATCTCAAGAACTACCAGGAGGGCAGAGAAGTAGAAATTCCCATTTTCTAGGAGGGCAACAGATTGAGATCACTGCGGGATCTCACAAACTGTCAGGAGGACAGCGAGGGAATTTTACATTGCCAGTTGGGTAGTGAAAGGAGATCGCTGCCGCATCTCGAAGACTGTCGGGAGGGAAACAGAAGCATCTCAGACTGCCAGGTGGGTAGAGATGAGCATTCGAGACTGTCTGAAGGTCTCATGGACTCGGAGGTGAGTTCAATTCAGCAAGGGTTTTTGATGAAGATGGGATCGATTGATCTCATAGTCTTCCAGGAGATCAGCGGAAGCATCCCATATTGCCAGGTGGGCAAGGATGAGTAGATGAGTTGGAATCAGCCGGAGGTGTTGACCGAGCAGATGAGACTGTCTGAGGGTCTCATAAATTCAGAAATAGAGTTGGATCAACATGTGCAGCTGACAGAGGAGGAGGAGCTGAGAGATATTCTGATGATTGGGGGAATTGGAGTATTCCTACAATTTGCCCAGGAGGAGGCGGAATTCTGTGTTGTAGATGATGCAGCAACAACAGTAAAACAGTCAGCTGAGTCTGTCAAGCAGGAATTGGAGCAGACTTTGGAAGCTGCCCAAGGAGACGAAGAAGAAAATGAGAATTCAGATGAATGTCTCAACGCTTTCATCCAGGAAGATGAGGAAGTTGTAGCATTGGAGCTGACAACAAAAGAATCATAAGAGGATGACAAGCATTCTGAGGAATGGCTCAGCATTTTCAGCCAAGAAGTTGAAGAGACTGCAACTTGGGAGTTTGCAGCAAAAGAAGAAAAAGGGGCAGACAACATTTTCTTTGTTGATCTGTGGGAACAGATTGAAGCCCTGGAGGAAAGGGTGAAAGTGAAGGGTGTGCACATCCAACAGGTGAATTTGGAGACTGGTGAAGGAGGCATGGGAGATCATAATAATATGCTCATGTGCCAAAAAAAATTGCAGCTGAGGAGACTGCAAAAGCAGAGCAAGCCATGGGAGCAGCTGGATGCAGTGATCGAAGAGATCATGGAGTTGATGATCCAATTAGAAAAAACTGCCAGCGAGGAGAGATTGAGCAGAAGGAGAGCAGCGGCAATAGAAAAGCAGCAGCAGCAACAGCAGCAGGAAGATGGAGCAGATGGAAAGCTCCAAAGACTTATTTGGGATCCAAGAGGATTCCAACATCTTAGAGGGGAAGTGCATGATAAGGAGCTCATGATTTTGCAGCTGAGGAGTTTGATGCAGGAGCATCTCTCCACGTCAACCAACCAGCTAGCCAGCCATGTCGAGCGCGTGCATTCAAGCTGAAGAGAGGCACAGTCCTCATTTAAAATTTGAATTTAATGTAATTAAATGTTTAAGCTATTGAGCTGGGAAGTTGTGCCTTTGTGCAGGCTGTAGATATAAGCGTCCATTAATGTTTGGATGGCTGAGATCTAGATCTGATTCTAGACTAGACAACCCATTCAATGCAATTGAATAGGGTAGGTAGGTTGGAGGGAAGAGCTCGAAGAGCCCCTCAGGTAAAAGAGATCTGAGATCTCATTTTGGGAGTTAGTGAGGATTGATATGAGTAGAGCTAGAGAGAGCTTGAGAACACCCTGTAATTATAGGCATTTTCCATTTAATATAAATAGAAGCAGTTTTTCCTGCATTAGTTCTGTGTTATGTGGATGTCTGTATGTGTTCTTTATGTATGTTGTAGATGTATACTGTAGTTGTGCATTTGCAGAAGTGTGCTTGATTTCAGGTGAAAGTCTTTGAGGTTTCATGCTAGGAGGGTGTGACAGAGTATTGCGGTCTCTAAATACCGGTGCACTGAGGATGCACTTCTGAATACTATGGGTTCAGACAAAGACGTGCTGCGGCACAGTAACTGGAGTCAACAACTCAAGGAAGACCTCAAGGTTTTTGAACACCTTGGAGGCAAGGTTGTGTGGGAGAAGACACAGTTGCAGATAGAACTTAGCTATGAGTTTTGTAAAGCTCTTCCAAGTGGACATTAAACACAGGCACAAGGTGTAGTCAGAGGAACTATGTTGTGAGTTCAGATAGAAGCTCAGAGGAGTTCTGTGAAGCTATGCCAAGTGGGCATTGAGAAGGTGCAAGGAGTGCACAGAGATAGAGCTCTGTTGTGAGTTCAGGAAGAAGAAACAAAATCACTGAGGATTCTAAGAGCTCTGCCAGGTGGGCATAGAGTGAGTGCATAGGTACACAGGAGAGGTAGACAGAACTGTTGAACGTTCTGTGGAGAAGATACTCTATCAGGTGGGAATCGAGTAAGTGTGCAGAAAGGAATAGAAAGAAGAGAGAAGAGAACTCTTGGAGTTATGTATTTTGGAGGAAGAATCCACTGAAGGATCTTCACAGGGTTGTTGAACACCCTGATAGACTCAACAAGAGGTTTCTTGAGTAGAGGACAGCCAAGAGGGCATCAAATTCTCCATTTGTGGGAGAGACGGAAGAAGGATTAAATCCCTTAGGGGTCTGAGTGTTTGCAGAAGCTCAGAAGAGATAGCACCAGTGTGTGCATGAGAAGACTCTGCAGGGTGCAGAAGTTGAAGAATCCTTCAAGGATTCGAAGATAAAATCTCAGGAGGGACAGTGTTGCATACGCGTAGCGAAGCTCAGAGTCGAAGAGTTCAGAAAGAAGAAGGAAGACAAAGGCCAAGCCCTTTGAGAGAATTGAATCTCTTCTGAGTCAGGGAAAAAGGCATGCAGGAGCTCAGGAGGGAGCAACGACAGTCGTCTGATCAACTGGGGAAAGAGATCTGGACCGTTGGTCATCACGTCCAGGAGAATCTTAGGAGAAGCATGCAGAAGAGGAGATTGTGGACTGTTGGTTGTTCACATAGAAATCCCATCAGCCGTGGGATCGAGAGAAGATGGTCAAATTTTATCCTCTGGAGGAACGTAGGGAAGGAGAACGGATCTGAACCTTTATATCTGGTTCAGGATCACCGACAGCCATCGGATCTATCGGAGTTGCGAAGGAATTAAGTCCTCGTGGATAGGAGGAGAAACCCCGACAAGAGGTGGAGCCATC
Source organism: Picea sitchensis (assembly GCA_010110895.2). Lineage (NCBI taxonomy): Eukaryota > Viridiplantae > Streptophyta > Pinopsida > Pinales > Pinaceae > Picea > Picea sitchensis. The sequence goes on along the minus strand of SNQJ01S0086260.1, from coordinate 34,119 downwards.
GGTATATCGGCACTCAGGAAATTGGGGTTCTCGAGGTCGTGTAAATTGAGACATCACAAGTCTCAAAACACCGGGGGGATCTGGACCGTCCGTTGGTGAAGACACATGGAAGAGATCGAGCGATCGTTGGCATATTCGGCATCGGGAAATCAGAGTTCTTGAGGATGAAAGAGTGGGGACATCGAAGTCTCGAAATCCCGGAGGAATTGGAATCGTCCATCTGGAAGGACGCGTGGTAGCGATCAACATCATCGGTAAAAGTCCCGACAAGGAAGCAATCCATCGGTGTTTGGTTCATCGGGATATTGGAGATCCCGGTGACAAGTTGTTTGTACATTTTGGAATCACGAAACGCGATACCCCGATGAGTGGGAGCCATCTGTCAGCACAACAGAGGAGGAGGACAGTGCCATTGTGAGGGGCCAGCTGTCAGCAGATTAGAGAGTCAGGATTCGAGGAATCGGGAATCCCATGAGAAAATTATCTTTGACATTTGAAACCCTGTAGCCCAGACGAGAGACAAGACTGCGCTCACGGGGACAAGGTCGTATAGCCTAGGAGCCTAGCCAGGAGGGCTAGTGCGTAACGAGCACGTCGGGAATCAGAGGATTGTGGATCCAAAGGGCAAGTGCATTTTGGCATAGCAAAGCCCGAAATCCTGATAGGAGCCTATGACTATGGTCATATGAAGGCAGGTCATGTGGACCAGCAGCACAGCTAGGGGGGGCTGAGGAAAAGGGGCTCATCAAAAATTTGTCCCATCGGTGATCGGGGATTCGAGAGGACAGTGACTCTCAACATCAAGAGGGACGAAACCCCGAAACCCGATATTGAGTCGGGGAAGATCACGGTTGAGTGTAGAAAGCCGTGTAGGTGATTGAAGGACCTGTGTATCGGGTTTTCATCAGGGATTCCAGCAGTGAATCAGAAGAGCCATTTCGGCTCATGAATGAGTGAATGAGAGAGATCTTGTTCTGAGAAGACGTGCCCCGAGGTTGTGCCTGCATCAATGTGATCACCTTTGTGGGAAAAAATATGTTGATACACTCTCCATATTTATTGTTTATCGAGAATTTCATCGTGTCTATATGGTGGATGATCCATTATAAGGTTTTGTTGATGGACAAATTTGACATGTCGTCAACTGGAAGAATAGATCTGGTCCAGGGTTGTCTAAATAACCTAAGCCATTTGGTGTAACCTATTCTGACGGGTTTAATGGCTCTATTAGCCAACTAGGGTCCTAAAGATAGAAAAATGAAATAAACTAACTAAAGAAAAGATTCTAACAATCGACACAATAATTACAAATATTTATCTAAGAATGTGAATATACAAATGATTATGAACACTTTATATAAAGTTTACAAGGTTTGCATGAGATCTTGTGAAAATGATTGTTTGATAAAGTTTATGAATCAAATATGAACAACACTTATTTTTGGCTCTTTTTCTTAAGATATTAAACGAATAAATACTAAATGAATATGATTGAAACGGTGACACAAAAATAGTCAAAGCAAATTAATGTAATCATTATTTCATTCATAAACAACTTAACTAAATAACACACAGAATAACCTGTTGCTGATCAACGAAACTGGTATTATCTTTCTATGTTGTATGAGCTCCTACATGTACTGTTGTTAAGGGAAACCTATAATAGAACAATACTATCACTTCTAGAATACATTCAAAGAAGTATTTGATATTGGATTAAATTAATAACAACAGGAAGACAATTAATTAAAAATCATGTGATCTTAAGATAATCAATATTTAAAAACGAAAGAAAACTCAATTATGAGTATTGATATTATCCATCATTTAACATTAGAAATAAATTCCACAATAATCAAATGATTGATTGATCACACATAAAAAATGGAATAAGAAATTATGGACAACACATAACATTTAATAGTATGAAAACACCATATGATGACAAACTAAAGCTAAAATCAACCATAATAACATTCTCATAATACAATAGTAATGAAAGAATGAAATGGAATAAGCATCACATAGGACTAAAAACAAAGATAAATTGTTTTCCCATATTCTTTCTCAAAATCACATGCCCATATTATAGTCCTGGAAGAATTTTTAAGATAATAATCTCTTAAAGATTGAAAAAAATTAATATATAAATGATAATAATTAACCATGTATTGATAAAATAGACTAAAGATAATTTAAATCAATGCATAATCAATTACTCAAAAAATATGAAGATATTATAATGAAAATAAAACCATTTTACTCACAGGACAAAAGTTATTAAGCAACCTGGAATTCCATATTGTTCTTTGAAAATACTCATTCATTCTCCCAAAGATTCCAACCATCCGTTACTCCATTTCAAAAGAAGAAAAGTTTAAAAAATAAATAATATAAAAAAGAGAAAGGATTAAAATCTTCCTCACCAATTCTTGGATCCTTATGGCTCTGAACTTTCTCATATATTTATACAATGAATGAACAGTCTCGGTGTCACTATCAATTTTCGCCACCTGAAATTTGCCTCGTAAAGAGACATGGATATCTCTCAAATCATGCATGGTTTCGATCAAATTTCTATGTAGAAGGTAAATGGGTCCATTTGGGTTATGGGTTTTCAATCCTGTCTTCAAATTCCTCATGGTTTTGCTGTAATTAGTCCTGCAAAATCGTCTGTCTGATCTTGACGTCTTTCCAAATTTTATCTCTTATTGCTCATAAAATTATTTGTAGCAATCCAATATTACTTTTGGATGAATCATATTGAACGCATTTGGATAATAAAATCAAGTCATGATCAGATCCGTATCAAATATTTGATAATAGAAACGTGTGAAACAAAAAGAAACCTAAATTAATAACCTAAAAATTGTGAATAAAATAAAATCTAGAACAATAAAATCAAAAATGAATTTCAACTAACTATAAGTTCTAAATAAATATTGTTTATAATTTCCTTTCAAATATGATCTTAAAATTCTAGAAGCTTCAAGTTAATGGAGAAGAGAAAAATATTAATTTTGTTTTTTTACAAAATCAAACAAATCATAGATAATTCTTTTTTTTTTTAAATATTATTTTTATTTTGAAATGAGATGCAAAATGAAAAAAAAATAAAACTTAATTAATTAATATCACCAAATGATTTTATGAAAATGAGAAATCAACCAAGAGATTATTTTATGAAGTATTGAACCCATTATTCAAAATAGTCAAACTTGTTAATGAACAAAAGAAAGAAAACATAATCGTAATTGAAACGAAAGTAAACATTTGATAAAATATTAACGTTTTTGTTTCGTTTCTAAATTTCGACATATACTCTTGTAATGAATGTCTCATACTATAGTGAATGTCTTAAGTTTGTCTCAAAGCAAGCCAAGGTATGGAACTATTTGAAAAGGTTGATTTTGTAGCTCATTATAATTATCAAGATTCTAATGGGGGCCCTTTAAATTTTGTAATAATTTAGGGGGGGTTGTTGGGGCCCAACAAATGACGACTTACTGGGTGAAGCAGTTATCTCTGATCTAGTAATATTTCATCTCAGGAAGAAAAGAATAAGACTGATAAAAGGATTTAAGCTCCCTGAAATAAATTCACTCTGAGATCATATGGTATTAGGATAAGCTCAATGTTATAACCAGACAATAGAATTTTCTTTGCAGGGGATTATAAACTGAAATAATGTCTTAATGAAAGATTCACAGTGTTTATAAAAGAACTTCAATACCATTGACAGAGCCACTCCTTCTGGTAGGCATCCATAGCCTCGACAAGGATGTCATTTAACCCAATCAAATGCTTTAATCCCATCCAATAGTTGTATCCACGTGATGTATACTTCCATAAAAGTTAATTTAAAAACATATACCTGCTACCTCTCGAACTGACATTGCTTCGTTGCTAGCAGGCATGTTCAGTACCCTGATGAAGTTGTCGTGGTATCATGTGTGCATTTTCTTGCTTCCAGCCAGCCTGTTCAGTACCCCAACCAATTTACACACACTTCCCACACATAAGTGCTTTCAACTCTCTTATGCCACTTTTAAATAGTAATACAATTATAGATTTATTGATGACAAAGAGAATGGGGTGATACTGGAGGTTAATTGCAATACATGTGAATAGTTGATCAAGTTATTTATTTGCTTTCAAAAATGGAAATTTTATCATGGTTTATAGATTTTAGATTTCATTTAAGAAATCATCTAAAGAATGGGGAAGCACTTAAAAGTGATTCCTTAAGAATATGGACGGCGTAAAAAGTTTAAAGATCATCGTAATTCTCAAAGATTTAAGCCATATCTCTGGTGTAATACTCTGGCAAAGATAATTTGAGGACAAAATGAAAGTGACAATTGACTTAAAAATCAATTGTCTAAGCTATATCTTAATATGAGGACCTCTTTGAACTATTTCAATTTGCTTGAAAAACACAAGTTTTAAAATAAATGCTTCGTTCGACAATAACTCTTTGATCAAAAATATATTGATTCAAAAAGACAAATAAGAAGAAAACTCATTCAAAGCAATCAAAGTAAACAAAAAACACACAACAAACCAAATCAAATTTTATTAATGGGATTCAAAATCAGAAGTACACAAAATCAAAATAGCAAAAGAAAAAATTTCAGGAAACGATTTTGGCCAAAGATAAACTTGATCTTTTGGATCCACTAGCATCTCATTGTAAAATAAAGGAAGAACTAAATTATATAAAATATCATGTGCGGGCAAGTTATTTTCTTAAGATAGTGATGCATGAGATGTTACTTTGACCAAACATTATTATTAAAAATAAAAGAGACTAAAAGAAAATAGAAAAAACCTTATTAAGATGAGTGCACTCCTACTCGTGGCACCTTGGGTCAGGGTTGAATTGATAGTTCAAATTTACTTATCTCTTTACTTTCCCTTTAAAATTTTCATGATGATACTACATTTTTTAAAAGAAATATTCAATGAAAAGCAGAGAGAAAACGATTTAAAGTGGACTTCCCTGACAAAATTCATATTATGGTTCTCTTGGTGTGCTCACTTGTGTTCATAACTGCATTATTTTCCTTTTGTTCCATATTTTCTCCATCTAGAGGATATAAAATGAGTGTGTTGAAGTTACCTTCTTGATCTCTAAATAAAGTGAAGATAAACTTACCATTCCCTGGGAACTTTTCAAGATATGAATACTCCAACCAATCTGCAATACTATCATGATACATGCAATTACTGACATGGGATTGTTTGAAAGAATTCGCATGCGAAAAATATTCCTGGTGAGAATAAAGCATTAGACTATCAGGGAAAGAATCTTGTAAACAGGTCGGATCAAGATGGCGAGAACTTATCATGTTTCTCGATTGGAAAAGAAATGTACCATTCTCTTTAAACTTTCCATTCAACTTAAATAATTCAAGATTAACTATTTGAGGTGGACTAAATGGAACGAACAACATTTTTGAATAATCATCATTGGTAATAATATTTGATCGATTATACTTTTCATCCTCAAATAATTGATCATGGAAAAATATACATTATTCTTTAATCACAAATTGAGATGAATCAATGGAAGATGCAATTTGAGGCTCTTTCAAATCATTTCTTGATTTACCCACAGATAATTGATGAGAATAAAAATTAATATGTTCATGGGCATAATTATTTCCCTCTTTATCTTCTATTCGGTGTTCTCTTTGTACCTTATCATATAATGTTGAATTCTCTCCAAGGTAATATGGAACATGCAATCGCACAACATTAGGTTCAAAAATATTAAGGTACAAGGAATAATATGTAGAAGAATTAAGGAGACAAAATGTATCTCTTGAAATGATAGGTATATGCATTTCGAAATCTGATTTTGTCCACTCTCCTTGTATAAATTGATCATCCTCTTTTGGATTCTCTTTCAAATAATACGAGATAGTTTTTAAGAGATAATTTGGTTCATCATGCAAGGGAAAAATTGAGGGCAAGTCACTAGAGACAGAAGGTTAATTAATAGTATGAATAATGATTTTGTCTCATATTGATTGATCATGGATATGTTCAACTAAATTAGGGGCAACTTTATCGTCCACATGATTATCAACTTCACATTCAACCTATTTTACTTTAGAAACTGTTATAAAATCTATGAGAGTGTGACAACTGTCATATTTTAAATTAAAGGTTCCTTCTTCGACAGGAGGAGGCATTGTTTGCAAAGAATGATTAGATGTGACAATTGCATTATGTGGTTCATGATTTGCCAAAATGAAATAAGTCAACAAAAATTGTGGTACTTCAAAATATTCAAGATCAACATGAAAATTTGAACCATATTGAGATTGAGTGTTAGTGCTCAATTCAGATTGGTTAACAATTAATTGATCTTGCTTGTTTGAGAGAGAAATGACATATTCAAACCACTCATTAATAAGTGACATTTCTTTCAAAGAGAATCTAGTACAAACATGGATTAGCCTAATTCCAAAATCATTGAATGATTCACCATTTTCTTTCCTTAAGCAACTTAATTCTTCACTTAATTCATCATAATCATAGTTGCTAAAATCTGATAAAAACTCAAATACAAACTCAGACAAAGAATGAATAGAATTAGCCTGAAAAGATTCAAACCAAATTTTAACCCGACCTCGAAAAATGAGAGCAAACAATCTGCATGTAACATTAGAATCGGTGATATTATGTCTTAAACACTTATAAAAAAATTAGAAACATGGTCTACTACAGATGTGTTCCTTTCACCATCAATGGTGATTTCTGAAAAGAGATCAGTTGTCTTATTGGAAATAACTGGTAGTGAGATATTAAAAGCATTTTCCGACACAATGATTTGGGTAGGAGCCATTAAGAATTTGAAGAAATTGACTCCAAGTAGTTAGTCTTCCTTGTAGTGCATTATAAGATGAGACATAATAATGATTTATAAATCTGGAGTTATGAAAGGCTGAGGGGTGAAACATTTATTCATTAAATTGACCACATTCCTCCTCCTAGCGCCATTTGTTGACGGACAAATTTGACATGTCGTCAACTGGAAGAATAGATCCGGTCTGGGGTTGTCTAAATAACCCAAGTTGTTTGGTATAACCTATTCTGACGAGTTTAATGGCTCCGTTAGCCAACTAGGGTCCTAAAGATAGAAAAATGAAATAAACTAACTAAATAAAATATTCTAACAATTGTCACAATAATTGCACATATTTATCTAAGAATGTGAATATACAAATGATTATGAACAGTTTATATACAGTTTACAAAGTTTGCATGAAATCTTGCGAAAATGTTTGTTTGATAAAGTTTTTGAATCAAATATAAACAACACTTCTTTTTGTTTTTTTTCTAAGATATTAAACGAATAAATACTAAATGAATACGATTGAAACAATGACACAAAAATAGTCAAAGCTAATTAATGTAATCATTGTTTCATTCATAAACAACTTAACTAAATAACACACATAATAACCTATAGTTGATCAACAAAACGGGTATTATATGTCTGTGTTGTATGAACTCCTCCCTATATTGTTGGTAAGGGAATTCTATAACAGAACAATACTAGCACTTCTAGAATACATTCAAAGAAGTATTTGATATTGGAGTAAATTAATAACAACAAGAAGACAATTAATTAAAAATCATGTAATCTTAAGATAATCAATATTTAAGAATGAAAGAAAACTCAATTCTGAGTATTGATATTATCCATCATTTAACATTAGAAATAAATTCCACAATAATCAAATGATCGATTGATCACACATAAAAAATGGAATAAGAAATTATGG
>SNQJ01S0086260.1:11929-25033 GCA_010110895.2 Picea sitchensis | reverse complement strand
ATCAAATATTTGATAATAGAAACCTGTGAAACAAAAAGAAACCTAAATTAATAACCTAAAAATTGTGAATAAAACAAAATCTAGAACAATAAAATAAAAAATGAATTTAAACTAACTATAAGTTCTAAACAAACATTGTTTATCATTTCCTTTCAAATATGATCTTAAAATTCTAGAAGCTTCAAGTTAATGGAGAGGAGAAAAATATTAATTTTGGTTTTTTACAAAATCAAACAAATTATAGGTAATTCTTTTTTTTTTGTTAATTATTATTTTTATTTTGAAATGAGATGCAAAATGAAAAAAAAAAAAATTTAATTAATTAATATCACAAATGATTTTATGAAAATGAGAAATCAACCAAGATATTACTTGATGAAGTATTGAACCCATTATTCAAAATAGTCAAACTTGCTAATGAACAAAAGAAAGAACACATAATCGTAATTTAAACGAAAGTAAATAGTTGATAAAAATTAACGTTTTTGTTTCGTTTCTAAATTTTGAAATATACTCTTGTAATGAATGTCTCATACTATAGTGAATTTATTAAGTTTGTCTCAAAGCAATCCAAGGTATGAAACTATTTGAAAAGGTTGATTTTGTAACTCATTATAATTATCAAGATTCTAATGGGGGTCCTTTAAATTTTGTAAAAATTTAGGGGGAGTTGTTGGGGCCCAGCAAATGGTGACTTACTGGGTGAAGCAATTATCTATGATTTGGTAATATTTTATCTCAGGAAAAAAAAAATAAGACTGATAAAAGGATTTAAGCTCCCTGAAGTAAATTCACTCTGAGATCATATGGTATTAGGATAAGCTCAATGTTATAACAAGACAATAGAATTTTCTTTGCAGGAGATTATAAACTGAAATAATGTCTTAATCAAAGAGTCATGATGTTTATAAAAGAACTTCAATACCATTGACAGAGCCACTACTTCTAGTAGGCGTCCATAGCCTCGACATGGATGTCATTTAACCTAATCAAATGCTTTAATCCCATCCAATAGTTGTATCCACGTGATGTATACTTCCATAAAAGTTAATTTAAAAACATATACCTACTACCTCTCGAACCGGCATTGCTTCATTGCCAACAAGCCTGTTCAGTACCCTAATGAAGTTGTCGTGGTATCGTGTGTGCATTTCCTTGCTGCCAGCGAGCCTGTTCAATAACCCGACTGGTTTACACACACTTCCCACACATAAGTGCTTTCAACTCTCTTATGCCACTTTTAAATAGTAATACAATTATAGATTTATTGATGAAAAAGAGAACGGGGTGATACTAGAGGTTAATTGCAATACATGTGAATAGTTGATCAAGTTATTTATTTGCTTTCAAAACTGGGAGTTTTATCATGGTTTATAGATTTTAGATTTCGTTTAAGAAATCATCTAAAGAATGGGGAAGCACTTAAAAGTGATTCCTTAAGAATATGGACGACATAAAAAGTTTAAAGATCATCGTAATTCTCAAAGATTTAAGCCATATCTCTGGTGTAATACTCTGGCAAAGATGATTTGAGGACAAAATGAAAGTGACAATTGACTTAAAAATCAATTGTCTGAGCTATATCCTAATATTAGGACCTCTTTGAACTATTTCAATTTGCTTGAAAAACACAAGTTTTAAAATAAATGCTTCCTTCGACAATAACTCTTTGATCAAAAATATATTGATTCAAAAAGACAAATAAGAAGAAAACTCATTCAAAGCAATCAAAGAAAACAAAAAACACACAACAAACCAAATCAAATTTTATTAATGGGATTCAAAATCAGAAGTACACAAAATTAAAATGGAAAAAGAATAATTTTCAGGAAACGATTTTGGCCAAAGATAAACTTGATCTTTTGAATCCACTAACATCTCACTGTAAAATAAAGGAAGAATTAAATTATATAAAATATCATGTGCGAGCAAGTTCTTTTCTTAAGATAGTGATGCATGAGATGTTGCTTTGACCAAACATTATTATTAAAAATAAAAGAGACTAAAAGAAAATAGAAAAATCCTTATTAAGATGAGTGCAGTCATACTCGTGGCACCTTGGGTCAGGGTTGAATTGATAGTTCAAATTTACTTATCTCTTTACTTTGCCTTTAAAATTTTCATGATGATACTGCATTTTTGAAAAGAAATATTCAACGAAAAGAAGAGAGAAAAAGATTTAAAGTGGACTTCCCTAACAAAATTCATATTATGGTTCTCTTGGTGTGCCCACTTGTGTTCATAACTGCATTATTACAAAGAGAAACACTGAGAAATAAAATTAAAATAAAACCTACTCCTAAACCTACTCTAACTACTAAACAAATAAAAAATACTAAGTGAAGTCATGCTTCCAATGTATCCATCAGAGTAGCTCCAATCCTGCAATGGAAACAAGATCAAATATTACTAACAGGAATGGTAGTATATCGAAAAATAACAAAAATATATCATACTTAACTTTATCATCATCATTTAAAAACAAAGCAAGCATAACCTTACCATTCCCTTGAACATTTTTTTTGTATGAATCCTCCAGCCATTCTGCAATTTTGTCATTATATGGGTCACAAAAATATGAAAAAAATAGATTATGGGGACCTGACATAACCATCGACCTAAACCGAAGTGCGCCATCCTCCTGAAAATTTTCCTTTTGTTCCATATTTTCTCCATCTGGAGGATATAAAATGAGTGTGTTGAAGTTACCTCCTTGATCTCTAAATAAATCGAAGATAAACTTACCATTCCCTAGGAACTTTTCGAGATATGAATACTCCAACCAATCTGCAATACTATCATGATACATGAAATTACTAACATGGGATGATTTGAAAGAATTCACATGCGACAAATATTCCTGGTGAGAATAAAGTATTAGACTATCAGGGAAAGAATCTTGAAAAAGGTCAGATCGATATGGCGAGAACTTATCATGTTTCTCGATTGGAAAAGAAATGTGTCATTCGCTTTAAACTTTCCATTGAGCTTAAATACTTAAAGATTAATTGTTTTAGGTGGACTAAATGGAATGAAGAACATTTTTGAATAATCATCATTGGTAGTAATATTTGGCCGATTATACTTTTCAACCTCAAATAATTGATCATGGAAAAATATAGATTCTTCTTTAATAACAAATTGAGATGAATCAATGGAAGATACAATTTGAGGCTCTTTCAAATCATTTCTTGATTTACCCAGAGATAATTGATGAAAATAAAAATTAATATGTTCATCGGAAGAATTATTTCCCTCTTTATCTTCTATTTGGTGATCTCTTTGTACTTTATTATATAATGTTGAATTCTCTCCAAGGTAATATGGAACATGCAATCACACAACATTAGGATCAAAAATATCAGGGTACAAGGAATAATCTGTAGAAAAATTAAGGAGACGTAATGCATCTCTTGAAATGATAGGTATATGCATTTCAAAATTTGGTTTTTTCCCCTCTCCTTGTATAAACTGATCATCCTATTTTGGATTCTCTTTCAAATAATACAAGATAGTTTGTAAGAGAAAATTTGGTTTATCGTGCAAGGGAAAAATTGAGGGAAAATCACTAGAGATAGAAGGTTGATTAATAGTATGACTAATGATTTTGTCTCCTATTGATTGATCATGGATCTGTTCAACTAAATTAGGGGCAGACTTATCGTCCACATGATTATCAACTTCACATTCAACCTCTTTTACTTTAGAAACTATTATAAAATCTATGAGAGTGTGACAACTATCATCTTTTAAAGTAAAGGTTCCTTCTTCGACAGGAGGATACATTGTTTGCAAAGAATGATTAGATGTGACAATTGCATTATGTGGTTCATGATTTTCCAAAATGAAAGAGTTCGACAAAAATTGTGGTACTTTAAAATATTCAAGATCAACATGAAAATTTGAACCATCTTGAGATTGAGTGTTAGTGCTCAATTCAGATTGGTTAACAATTAATTGATCTTGCTTGTCTGAGAGAGAAATAAGATATTCAAACCACTCATTAATAATCGAAATTTCTTTCAAAGAGAATCTAGTACAAACACGGATTAGCCTAATTCCAAAATCATTGAATGATTCACCATTTTCTTTCCTTAAGAAACTTGATTCTTCACTTAATTCACCATAATCATAATTTCTAAAATATGATAAAAACTCAAATACAAACTCAGACAAAGAATGAATAGAATTAGCCTGAAAAGATTCAAACCAAATTTTAACCCAACCTCGAAAAGTGAGAGCGAACAATTTGCATGTAACATTAGAATTGGTGATCTTATGTATTAAACACTTATAAAAAAAATTAGAAATACGATCTACTGTAGATTTGTTCCCTTCACCATCAAAGGTGAGTTCTGCAAAGAGATCAGTTGTATTGTTGGAAATAACTGGTAGTGAGACATTAAAATCATGTTCTGACACGGTGATTTGGGCAGGAGCCATTAAGAATTTGAAGAAATTGACTCCAAATAGTTAGCTTGCCTTGTAGTGCATTATAAGATGATACATAAGAAGGATTTATAAATATGGAGTTATGAAAGGCTGAGGGGCATTAAATCGACCATGACCCTCTTTCTAGCATCATTTGTTGACGGGAAAATTTGACATGCTGTCAACTAGAAGAATAGATCTGGTCCAAGGTTGTCTAAATAACCCAAGCCGTTTGGTGTAACCTATTCTGATGGGTTTAATGGCTCTGTTAGCCAACTAGGGTCCTAAAGATAGAAAAATGAAATAAACTAACTAAAGAAAATATTCTAACAATTGAGACAATAATTACAAATATTTATCTAAGAATGTGAATATAGAAATGATTATGAACAGTTTATATACAGTTTACAAGGTTTGCATGAAATCTTGCGAAAATGATTGTTTGATAAAGTTTATGAATCAAATATGAACAACACTTCTTTTTGAGTTTTTTTTAAAGATATTAAACGAATAAATACTAAATGAATAAGATTGAAATAGTGACACAAAAACAGTCAAAGCTAATTAATGTAATCATTGTTTCATTCATAAACAACTTAACTAAATAACACACATAATAACCTGTAGTTGATCAACGAAATTTGTATTATCTTTTTGTGTTGTATGATCTCTTACCTGTATTGTTGTTAAGGGAAACCTATAGCAGAACAATACTAGCACTTCTAGAATACATTCAAAGAAGTATTTGATATTGGAGTAAATTAATAACAACAGGAAGACAATTAATTAAAAATCATGTGATCTTAAGATAATCAATATTTGAGAACGAAAGAAAACTCAATTCTGAGTATTGATATTATCCATCATTTAACATTAGAAATAAATTCCACAATAATCAAATGATCGATTGATCACACATAAAAAAGGAATAAGAAATTATGGACAACACATAACATTTAATAGTATGAAAACACCATATGATGACAAGCTAAAGCTAAAATCAACCATAATAACATTCTCATAATACAATAGTAATGAAAGAATGAAATGGAATAAGCATCACATAGGTCTAAAAACAAATATGAATTATTTTCCCATATTCTTTCTCAAAATCACATGCTCATATTGTAGTCCTGGAAGAATTTTTAAGATAATAAACTCTTAAAGATTGAAAAAAAACAATATATAAATGATAATAATTAACCATGTATTGATAAAATAGACTAAAGCTAATTTAAATCAATGCATAATAAATTATTCAAAGAATATGAAGATATTATAATGAAAATAAAACCATTTTACTCACAGGACAAAAGCCATTAAGCAACGTAGAATTCCATATTCTTCTTTGAAAATACTCGTCCAGTCTCCCAAAGATTCCAACCATCTGTTACTCCATTTGAAAAGAAGAAAAATTTAAAAAATAAATAATATACAAAAGAGAAAGGATTAAAATCCTCCTCTCCAATTCTTGGATCGTTATGGCTCTAAATGTTTTCATATATTTATACAATGAATGAACAGTCTAGGCATCACTATTAATTTTCGCCACCTGAAATTTTCCTCGTAAAGAGACATCAATATCTCTCAAATATTTCATTGTTTTGGGAAAATTTCTAAGAGGAAAGTAAATGCGTCCATTTGGGTTCTGGGTTTTCAACCATTTCATCAAATTCCTCACAGTTTGGCTGCAATTAGTCCTACAAAATTGTCCGTCTCATCTTAACGCATTTTCAAATTTTATATGTTGTTGCTCATAAAGTTATTTGTAGCAATCCAATATTATTTTTGGATCAATCATATTGAACATATTTGGATAATAAAATCAAGCCATCATCAGATCTGTATCAAATATTTGATAATAAAAACCTGTGAAACAAAAAGAAACCTAAATTAATAACCTATAAATTAATAACCAAAAAATTGTGAATAAAACAAAATCTAGAACACTAAAATAAAAAATGAATTTAAACTAACTATAAGTTCTAAACAAAGATTGTTTATAATTTCCTTTCAAATATGATCTTAAAATTCTAGAAGCTTCAAGTTAATGGAGAAGGGAAAAATATTAATTTTGGTTTTTTACAAAATCAAACAAATCATAGATAAAAAAAATAAATTTAATTATTATTTTTATTTTGAAATGAGACTCAAAATGAAAAAAAAAACAAAATTGATTAATTAATATCACCAAATGATTTTATGAAAATGAGAAATCAACCAAGATATTATTTGATGAAGTATTGAACCCATTATTCAAAATAGTCAAACTTGCTAATGAGCAAAAGAAAGAACACATAATCGTAATTTAAACGAAAGTAAATAGTTGATAAAAATTAGCGTTTTTGTTTCGTTTTTAAATTTTGACATATACTCTTGTAATGAATGTCTCATACTATAGTGAATGTCTTAATTTTGTCTCAAATCAAACCAAGGTATGGAGCTATTTGAAAAGGTTGATTATGTAGCTCATTATAATTATCAAGATTCTAATGGGGTCCCTTTAAATTTTGTAAAAACTTAGGGGGGGTTGTTGGGGCCCAACAGGTTTCCACATATGGTAGTATAGGTGTCCTAGACGCCACCTTATATAGTGAAGAGAGCTTGATGTTTTGGAACATTTGTTCATCCAATTTCCTCACCTCCGGCTTGCTATTTGGATTGAACTCTAGGAAATCATCATAGTGGATTTTTTATACAAATCAATATAGTATGGAAGTAGTACCTTGGAATTTGTGTTATTGTCTATATCATTGAAGAGTAGAGGCAGGTTCGTTGGCTTCTTCTGGGACATTTTGATCACTTATTCCACCTTTGGGGGGAAATACAGTTTCTTAGCAGGTGATATGGATGTTTCCCTGGCTTTCTCACTTCCTCCCTTCAGAATGCTTAGCGACCGATGAGTCACTAGTAATTGGGGGTGATATTTCAAAAATGTAACATAGATTCCCTTATATCAAAACATTTTAAAAATTAATCACTATAAATAGATGTGCACGACAATTTTCATGGGTCGAGTACTTACTGCCCCTGATCTTCGTGAGAAATATGGAACAAATTAGTTCCTGTAACGAACCTCCTTTTCGTTACGACAACTACTCTGTAACAGGTGCAAAAAAAAATTTGTTTAAGGTGTGTGCGCGCGTGTAAAGAGGAAACAGACTCACTTGACTCTACGTCGCCACCCAATGACTAACAATATGCAACCACGATGATCACAACAAGAAGACATAAGGTGCACAACAAGTAACTGTAAGCATATAAACGACATAGGCATAAGGAGGAATCCATAACAGTAAATTTTACTATTTCTGCACAGGAAATCAAGGCGTTTAATCTTAGTTCTCTACTCTGGAGAGAGAGAAGGTCGGATAGGCTCCTGGCCGACTGCTCAGGAAGGAACTAGTAACCTCCATCAGGTGTGTCGCAAGAGTGGAAACCCTACCTTTAAAGGGCCCGAGACTCTTGATACGGCACTCGATTCCTTACACAAAATATCACACACACAGACTTATATACTAAGGCTATCGGGAGGTGTCTACATCCCGCCCGACACAAGCAGACCAATCAATGAAATGATTACAACCAAGTACATTAATAAATAACGCACGACCGCGACCTCTATGGAAGGCGCAAGGAAGAAGGATTCAGAAAACGACCCACCAAGTTCAGCGTTGTATAAATGAACAAGAAACCTCATTTACTAAATCATAATACTCTATGGTGCTTAGTTCAAGGACCTCATATTTTATAAATCATCAAAACTAAATATTCAATAGCATTATGATAAGACCACAATGCCATTATATTTCATGTGATATCTAACACTAAAATTACAATGACGCTGCCATGAAATAATAAACATATTACACTTATATCCCACTAACTCCGCAAAGATAACAATCGCTTTACAGTTCCATAACCATTAGCACCAACATTAAGCATTTCAGTATACTTTCGTTACCTTAAAACAATTACACTAACATGAACTTATAATCCACTAGACAATGATTCTGAACCAATCATTATCTCAACAACGCAATGTTCCTAACTCCATAAATAACGCAACTTCAACATCGTTTATCGTCGGCACTAAGGTAACATAAAAATTATCTAAATGATCTAAATATAGAAGTCAATAAAGTAACATTAACATTGCCATCTAAAGGTATGACTGATCTAAATGCATAGAGTATCATTAACAGTAACATTTTAAATCAATAACCTTGCAAAAGTAACAATCCCATTCAAGACATTGACAATTAACACTGCAAATACCGCGATAAGCGTGACAACTACAATGACATCACCATAGCAACTTACAATTATTATAACCATTACTTAACATTTCCTTTAGACAAGTAACGTAGAAATTTAACCTTATCATAACATTAGCATTAAATTTAATCGATACATTACATTAAACTTTACCAAGAATGCAATGGTAATTGAAATTAGCCTTACCCTAAATATTGGTATCAATACCACATTCATTACATAATCGTTTAAGTCCACCATAAAATCACTAAGGACCATAAAATTTACCATAATAATTGCAAATAAAAAGGGCAATGACCCACTTCGAAGAGCTATCTATTGATATTTCAGACATTACTCTTACATAATCCGAATCCCCATAAATACATTATGTTAGATATATTTTTGTACCAGCAATCTAACACAGGATCTTGTATTAAGTAATTTCATAATATTAATAATATATTATCCTTTCCTTTACGGTTCACCACCCCAATATGCTCCCATAACGGTCAAATTTCGCCTTAATCATTGCATTGACATATCAACACTAAATGCCATAGATAAACATGGATACATTCTAAAACTATCACGATAAACAAGGAGGCACCAAGATCCAAGCACGCCTAGGGTCTATTCGGCAATGGTTGTGTGCATGGCAGGCATCACTAACCAAAGGACAGTTTTGCAGGGGCGAATTAAGGCAGCTACCGGATAGCCAAATTCTAGGAATTACACAGCTGGCACGGGCGGTCAGAATGTAGCCGAGAGTGAACGGATGAAAGTCAGCCAAATGAAAGCGGTGGCCATAAAAATAATCGGGAGGAATCATTCGTCCGACATTGGTGCTGAAGCAGGCATTACAGTGCAAGCTAAGGTAAGGATTCGGTAAAACGCATGCAACTATCAAATGATAATGAAAAAAACTGTAAAACGCAGACATGCCTCCCCCTTGACAACCCATGACTGCACTCTCTGGACAAGGTTTAAATCGTAACTGTTGTGATTAAGTGAGGAAAACTTAGCAGAAGATCTCACGCCCAAGTGCAAGGAAGTCAGGTGTAAAAAGAACATGGTGCAACGACAATAGGGAAAAAGAAACACTGTGTAACAGCACCAGAAGGAATCGGTAAAGCCAGGCAAGGGATTCACGGATCGAAACGGATTCGGAGTGCACCACTTCCCAAACGCCACAGTAGACCAATTCTAAAGGGAAGGCGTGGAGTTATCAGTGCTAAAATGGCGGGTAACCAAACACTGGGTAAATGGCGAGTGGACTGTAGGATACCAATCAGTCAACAAACAACAAGGCGGGGGCAACTAAATGCGCGCAAAAGGGAAAACCTAGCACCAACCACAAGAGGGTTCCTAACCGGAGCTAAACACAGTTAGAACGCGTCCAGCGTTGATGCTGCCCAACGCCACCGAACCTAGACACAGACTACGCACGCATTGTGCGTCCTTAACCGCTCGACTGAAGGCATTGCAACACATTTCAATGCAGTGCATAACCCGACCAGATCTAAGAAAAATCAGCGGCCAATAAACCCCTGGACTAAGCGATCAACAAAGCCAACATTAACGCTGAGTGAGGTCGGGTGTGAGGAGGTGTGTCGGATACAACAGAGGTCACTATCAGACACCCGATTGGGTAAAAATGCCCATTTACCAGAGGGTAAATTGCCTTGGCCATTAACATAAAAATTCACCTTGAATTAAACATAAATCAGGATTAAATTCAAAAGGCCAGAATATGCAATACGATTTGTCCATACATAAAAAAAAATACCAATTGCCGACAGACCCAACACTGAACAATGCCATGGCCATATCCATCAACCGAGGTGTGGGTTTGCTTATCTTAAAGTTGTCACTACCAGGGTTGTTGTATACATTAATTCCTTAAAGAAAACCATTGCTATTACACCTTATAACTTCCCAACATAATTAATAAGTGAACCATCATACACCGCCTTCACGCATGCACAACTCATGATTTATATCTATAACCGCGATTTTTATTTACTATAAAACTATGCATCCATAAATTTAAATGCAAATATACAACATCCAGAGCGCGAAGAGTGATGCCTAACTTAAGATCCAACCCATGTACAGTAACTCAGACCAGACGCTGACCACGAAATTTTTAGACAACCAATAGAACAACAAGCTTAAGGCAGAAGTCATCCACATACAATCAGCATATCTATCAAGCATAAGTTCTTGATGCATTCTACTCTACAACATAACGAGCGTACCTTTGCCTTGTCGCCTGCCTTGAATGATGCCGTAGCACACCAAGTTGCTCCCGCTCGCCGACTGTCGAGACCTCACCGGTACCTCCCAGCCAACGCTAGGGGTACTCTACTTCTCCCTTAGCCCCCCGAGCCGCAAAGGGGCCACACAAATCTAGAAGATATATCTAGCTTCCCAGCTCGCCTCCAAGGCTGAGCTACCACTCTAATCCCAGCTGAGAAAATCCCAACTCCCAACAAGCAATCAGTCCAGTCCAAATTCGGCAGCGTAACGTTACGCTCATAACCCCCCTCCGCATCTTCCTCATCTACCTTTCTTTTATAGAGTTTTGAGACCCACCCTTGCCCTAAATCACATTTAACTTAAGTTTTAATGAAACCCCTAAAAATTATCTGTCTTACAAGTGTCACTCATCCCCCACATTCCTCAAAAATTAATTTCTTTAATTAGTTAAAGGCGCATTTCCCTATTTTTATTATTCCCTCTCTTTTCTTTTTTTTTAAACCAAAAAGTAAATGCGCTAGTTAATCTTTTCATTTTATTTTTAAATTCACAACTTTTATACTCCCGCCCGTTAAATAATTTTATTACTTATTACTTGTCTATGTTTCCTTTATTACTTAGTTCCCTATTTTTATTAATCCCTTCCCTTTTTTTATTTTATTTAATATCTTGTGTTCTTTCACAAGTTAGGAATTAATTTATTTTTTGCAAATTTTTTAAATCCCTTAGTTTATTTAAATCCTTACTCTCTTCATTTACCCCAAGAATTTTTATGAAGACCCAACTATTACTTAAGTGGGTTTTGGTGTGAATTTTTATTTTTATACTAGGGCCTTTTTCTTTAAGGTTACCCTAAAAAAATTTACCCTAGAATAGTCTTAGGCTTAGGACTTAGATTCTGAGCTAGGAAACAATTGGTTAGGGGAGTTGTTTAATGATTTATTAAGGTGTTAATGTCTTAGGGACATCTAGGTTTATTTCTTCCTCATCATCATTGTGACGTGCCCTTCAAGACACACTACGTGCTCCAAGGGTGCCAATCACCTCGTTCATTTCTTTTGCGCAATGTGCCCTTCAGGATGCACCACGTGCTCCAAAGGTGCCACTCGCTTCTTTTGTTTCTTTTGCACGACGTGCCCTTCAGGATGCACCACGTGCTCCAAGGCTGCCACTCGCCGACTGGACTGATTGGTAGACATCTATAACCCCTGGAGTCAACACTTCGCCAGGTGAACTTGTGGGAGACTAAGGGCTCTAAGGAATAAGTCCCCCACCTTATTGCGCACCCCTTAGGATCATCATGAGCGACTGTTACAGTCTGCCCTCATGGCATCGTGGATCCTCTCGAACTAGGTAATCATTACCCTACAGTTCGAGCCACGGCGGGAGTGCTAGTAGGCTATGGAAGGGTTGTTTTCCACACCTCTCCCTCAACCTATCTGGAAATCGTGTGTGGCCCCTTTACTCCATATTTCAGTCTGGTTGGCAAGATATCATCAGCCTATATCATCAACAATCGTGTCAGAACATGTCAACATCATATCATCAAATCAATGAAATATCACAGTAAATAAATCAACCCAAAAGCACACTCCCTGACTCAATCCGGAGTCCAAGGGGGTTCCACCGATGCCTCTGCATCATCAAGGTCCAAAACCCTGCACACTCAATAAAACTTTGTCAATAGCACCTATCTATCAAATAGTAAAACATCATGTCATCTATCATAATGCTTCATAATCAAGTATAAATGTTTTAACATCAGAAAAGTCTAGATCACTTGCGAGCAAGTGTCCTCAACTAATAAGTTTTCTCAGTGCGCCAGAGCGGGATGTTACATACACCCCCTCTTGGTCTAAACTTCGTCCCAAAGTTTCTCAGTATAAATGCCGAAATAAAAGTATCATAGTATCATAAGTCTATCTATCAAACAAAAATGGAAACTGCTGGCGCATATCATATGCGTCCTCCCAGGTCGTCGAGTGCAGACTATAACTGTCCCACTGGACCTTGACCTGATCTACCGTTCGACGTCGTAACTGTCGAACGCGATGATCTAAGATGCGGACCGGCTCAGCCGTGAGCGCTCCCTCGTCCGATACCTGCATGGAACTCATGTCAATCACGTGGTCATGATCACTAATATAATGTCTC
>SNQJ01S0086259.1:31009-55543 GCA_010110895.2 Picea sitchensis | reverse complement strand
TTTACCCTATGGAAAAACTTATAAATACTTATTATTTTTGTAATAAGGATCATCCTCATTTATGGGAGAACCAGGATATGGATTTCTAATACAAACTGAGACATAAGTTGATGTTCTGCTATAGCTTTCGCTTTCATAATATCAATCTCTTGTTTCATGTTTATGCATATCAATTTGAATTTGATTTGTGACTACTTTAGCTATCATGGTCTTTTGTAGAATGATATGAATTAATTAATGTGATACATGCCTGATTTCTTTCACTAATTTAAAGAATATAGCAATTACTTAGTTCAACTAATGAATGAGAGATTTATCTTCTTCATCAATTGAACTATTATGCATAGATCTTTGCACACAGGTTTATCTAACTATGAAGATTTATAAATTATAAGATTGTTGTTATTTTTATGTCTTGTTTGTCCTGTAATCAAACTTGTAGAGCACTGCAGCGTATCGTTTACGAGAAGCTCCTGGATAAATCGGTGTGGGTTTCCTCCCTCCAATCTGCTAAAACAGTCATCATACACAGGACAAATCCGGAGCGTTTCCAGGTCAGTTTGTTATTTATTTGTTTAGTATATTTATTAATAGTTTAGTTAGATATATGTTTAGTTAGATTTATAGTTAGAATTAGTAGATTAGTGATTTAGTTTAGTTAGTTTTGTTTTATTTCTTGTTCATGAAATCATAAAATCAACAAAAAATATCTTTCACTGTCTTAGGGTAGAATATAAATGATTTTTTCAGGTTTTATTTAAATCTGTAAATTGTAGATATTGTACATTTTGTGAATAAGTTATATTTTAGTTAGTAGATTGCATATATAGAATAGTTAGAATTAGTTTAGTTTGTTTTAATAATTAGTTTTAGTTTAGTTTGTTTTATTTGTTTTTAGTTAGATTAGTTAGATTAGTTAGTTTAGATTAGTTTTCTTTTTTGTTTTCTTAGGACCTTAGATCGGCTAACGGAGCCGCTAAACCTGTTAGGGTGGTTCATCCCAAATGGCTTGGGTTATTAGACAACCCCAGACCAGTTCCACTCTCTCAGTTGATGGACAATCGATTTCACCCGTCAACAAATGGCTCTAGAAGGAGGGCCTGAACTTAATTAATGGCATGAGGCGGTCGCAAGACTCCTCCACCCCCTAATCGCTTATAGTGACTAGAATCCATTCAAACAATAATATTCCCCTTCAAACAACAACTACTTCAACCGACAATCTGCAGATCACAGTTGAGCCAGCAACCCCTAATCCTACAGGTGGTGACATACAAGAGATTGTCCACGAATCTCTTATAAAAACACATAGTGCCTTAGCCTGTTTGAGGCAACCAAACCGTCTATGGGGTCAACCTTTGGACTTCTCTGATATCAGAGAACAATTAGGTGGCACTAATCCTACTGTGAATCCTTCAGATCCAAACCTAAATCCTACTACAGGAGGATCTGGGATACCTCCTTCACCACCTCGATCATCTCCTTCCTCTTCTGGAGGAGATTCCTCTGATGAAGGCAATTCACCTTCTTGGCCTTCCACACCCCCTACCCCAATGGAAAATCAGAACAACCCTGCTAGACCCTGGCTTGATCAGGATGTCATAGTTGCACCTGGAGCTCAACATCCTCTACCTAAACACCCGGAGAAATGGCTTCCCAAGTTTGATCCTGATTCAAAACAGATCGCTGAAGATCACATTAAAAAGTTCATGTTAGTCATAAGACTCCACAATTTTGAACATGAAGACGTTGTCTGTAGGTTGTTCCTTTATACTTTTGAGGGTAATGCATCCACATGGTACTTTTCCCAACAACCCCATACCATCGTGTCTTGGGAAAAGTTTGAGTCGTGCTTTTTGGAAAAGTTCGAAGACGGCAAGCCTCCGGAAGTCCTGGTCATGGATCTTTCTAGCTTAAAAATGAACCCAAAAGAAAAAGTTGAAGAATTTAATCAAATATTCTTAACACTCAAAAACCGAATCCCTACAGATTCCATGCCTGCTTAGAGTCTTATAATAGCTTACTACACTAAATCTTTGCGTCAAAGTATTTCTATTTGGGTTAAACGATCTAAGAAAGCCACATTGTTAGAGGCCTTCGAGGAGGCTAGCCAGATTGAAAAAGACATGCTTAATCTTAAAGACTCTTCTAGCAATGAAACTGAGACTATTTCCTCTTCCAAAAAGAAGATTGAAATCCTCCCCAGACCCACTCAAAGTAAAACACAACCTGAAAACTCTGATTTGGAAAATTTAACTAAAGTTGTTCAAAAACTGTCAAATCAAGTTATAGACTTGAAAAGGTCGATCGAATAAGCCTCCTAGAGTAAAGGGCCCTACAAACCTCCTTTCTGAAAGCCTTTTCCTACCAACCGACCTAATCCAACCACCGAAGGCCTTAATCTAGAAAGTTTGCAATGTTCCCTTCAAACAATTCTAGAAGCCCAAGATAACTTGATGCCTCCTGAGATTCTTGAGGAGGTAGTTGAACAAGACATAGTTCAAGAAGAAGAGTCTTCCCCGAACATTTTTGGACACTTCTCGAATAACATCTTCCAAGCTAACTTCGAGACAGTTCATCCTTATAATACCAGGAGTAAGACAACAAACAAACCTTCTTCCAAAAACACTACAACTTCACCTCCAAAGCAATCTAAATCAGCCAAGATTAAAAAGAGTAATGTGAACCCCAACTTAGATTATGATGTTGTTGAAGATCTTAAAAATTTAAGGGCTAACATTTCTATTTATGAGTTATTGAAGTTTCTGTTTTTGTTACAAAAAATGTTGCAAAATATCTCAGACAATGGAAAAAATGGTAATTCCAATGGTAACAAGGTTGTGCAAAACAAAGTTTCCCAGAAGACTTCCACTAAAAATAATCCTGATCCTCAAGATAAAGGAAGACTTCCTGTATGTAATGTAAATAATGTAAATAATGTAGATAAAGTAGTCATAGAGACCGCGAGTAAAAATCCACAAGCTACCACTCTTAGTACTCGCAAAAATGTACCACCTTTCCTTTTAACTTTCGAGATTTTTAATAGAAACATGCACAATTGTATGGTAGACTCAGGGGAGTCATCTAATGTGATGCCTTGGTCTGTCTACCAAAAGATTAACGCTGAAGTTGAACCATCGACTTTAAAAATCATACAACTTGATCGGACAAATGTCAAAGTTATAGGCGAACTAAAGAATGTGATTATTAGATTATCGTCTAACCCCAAGGTTCATCAAGTTATTGATATAATTTTTGTGGACATCCTAGAAGTGTATGGTCTATTTTTAAGCAGGGACTGGTCGGAACAACTGCATGGTTATTTCGTGACAGATTGGTCTCATCTATGGCTCCCAGAAAATGGCAAGCCTAATAAAATCAAAGTAAATCGTGAACGCTATCTTAAGTTCACGGTCACAGATTTGAATGATCCCAATGAATCGTATACACCTTCTGCTGATTCACTTGAAGTACAAGGGATGGACACCTTCTTCGGCAATTTCATGGCCAAGGCTTCACCTATCACGGATCAAGAACAACAGTCTGAGATTGTAGCATATATGCAGCCAATAGCTTCCACGCAACGATCCCATGTGCCCGATGAAAATCAAATCTGGTCTCTTTATTTTGACGGGTCAAAGTCCAAAGAAGGAGCTAGAGCAGGTTGTGTCATTATCTATCTGGTAGGTAATAAAACATTGATAGCATGTAGGTTGGAATTTGAATGTACTAACAATACTGCAGAATATGAGGCTTTACTGCAAGGTCTCAGAAAAGCTTTGGATATGAACACTCAAAATTTAACCGTCTTTGGCGACTATGAAATAGTGGTTAGACATGTAAGAGATTCTATCCACTGTCTTTCTCCGCATCTCAAAAGCTACTAGTCTGAGGTATGGAACTTAATGAATAATTTTTCTGCTTTCAATATAAATTCCATTCCTAGATTGAATAACTCTGAAGCAGATTTATTAGCTAATGTAGCTTCTAAAATTCTTCCTGTAGAAGGCCTATCCCCAAGCGCATTCTCCGTTGAGCTATTGTTTTGACCATCTATCCCCGACAACATCACGAACTGGAGAGTATTTGACGACGATCAACAAATTAGTAACTTTCTGCACATGGAAGAAACCTTTCAAGGCACGGTGATAGACGAACATACACATGATGACAATTTGTGTGATTTCATGGTAATACCAGATCCAAGAACTCCTGAATCTTCATCGGATATGGTAAACTCAATCCCAAAATCTGTAATTAGACTAGAGAAGTTTTATTATTTTCAAGATAAATTTAAAAAGACGGTCAATTGTAAAACCAATAGTTCCTCGTTATCTTATGAAAAAGTAAACCTAGGAACTAATGAAAATCCTCAGTGCATTAATCTAGGGTTGGGGTGTTCTCGACAAGAAAAAGCGGCATTTGTTAAATTACTTAACGAATTTAAGGATGTCTTTTCATGGACGTATGATGATCTTAAAACTTTTGACCCTAATATCATACAACATGTCATTTCGATGAAGCCCCAAACCTTACCCTTTCAACAAAAACTGAGGAAAATGCATCCTAAACTGGAACCAACCGTTCAAAAAGAATTGAATAAAATCCTAAATGCTAAGATAATATTTCTTGTTAGACACACTCAGTGGGTTTCTAACCTTGTCCCAGTCTGGAAGAAAAATGGGGAAATCCGACTTTGCGTCGATTTCCGAAACCTCAATAGAGCATCTGATAAAGACAACTATCATGTCCCACCCATGGAATAGATCCTTCAATAGGTATCTGGTTTCGAGAGGCTATCCTTATTGGATGGTTTCTCTCGATACAACCAAGTCCTGGTGTCTCCACCAGACCAACTAAAAACTACCTTCCGTACTCTCTGGGGCACTTACGCTTATCGCAAAATGCCCTTTGGATTGATTAATGATGGAGCCACTTTTCATAGAGAAATGGACATTACTTTCCGAGGCTTAATCAATCAGTCCGTCGTAGTTTACTTAGATGATGTGACTGTATTTTCTAAAAACAAAAAACGATCATCTAGCTCACTTACGAGCTGTCCTACTATGATGTCATAAATACGACATCTCGTTAAATCTGAAAAAATATATCTTTGTAGTAGAACAGGGTAAACTCCTAGGATTCATTGTGTCTAGTGAAGGGATGATTATTGACCCTGAAAGGAATCAAGTCATTGCAAAACTTCCCCCTCTTACATCCAAAAAATCTATGCAGTCTTTCTTAGGCCAAATTAACTTCGTGAGGAGATTTGTCCCCAGTTTCTCTGAAATGGTCAGGCCTTTAGAGAATTTGATTAAGAAAGACACCCAATATCACTGGGGACCCCTAGAAAATCAATCTTTTAATGCAATAAAGAAGGCCATAATAAACGCTCTGTCTCTCATGAGCCCATATTTTTCACAAGACTTTACACTCTACACTTTTGCTTCTGACCGTTCCTATGCCGCCGTCCTAACCCAAAAGAATGTCGAGAAAAATGAAGTACCCATTGCCTTTATGAGCTCTGCTTTCAAAGGCACTGAACTTAATTACCCAGTGGTAGATTGGCAAGCCTATGCTGTTTTCAAATTAGTTAAGCACTTCCGGTCATATCTTTTAAAGTCAAGGACGAAATTCATTGTCCCCTACCCAGCCGTGAGGAGCTTGTTAGTGCAGAAGGAACTAGGAGAAAAGAGAGCCAACTGGGTCACCTCCTTGCAGGAGTATGATTTAGAAATCACCCCAGCTCAGATAGTGAGAGGCCAAGGGTTATGCAAGTTAGTTGTTGATTCAGAAGCAGGATAGCAAGAAGAGAGCGATACGTCAAACCTAGGTCAAAGCGATCAAAGTCTAATCTGTTGCACACAAAACCCTGTCAATCCTTGGTATGACGATATAAGATTCTGTCTTGAACATGGGTCAACACCCCATCACTTGGACCCCGCTAAAATAAGAGCGTTGATATTGAAGTCTACCTTCTTTCATCTAGTTAATGGTATCCTGTTTCATCAAAATTTTGACGGCGTACTGATGCGTTGTCTTGAAAAAGACGAAGTAGAGAAAGTCTTGCTAGAGTTGCATGCAGGAGAAGTTGGTGGTCATTTTGGTGGTGACACCACTGCTCATAAGGTTTTAAGAGCTGGTTATTACTGGCCCATTCTTTTTAGAGACGCCCATGCCTTGTGTCGTAAATGTATCATCTGTCAGAAAGCATCAGGGCGGTTACAAAAACCAGCCTTTCCTTTGCAGCTCGTTTCGGTAGATTCTCCTTTTCAGCAGTGGGGACTTGATATCATAGGTCCAATCAACCCTTCATCCTCACAACAGCACAAGTTTATTGTGACAGCCACAGATTACTTTACCCAATGGTCTGAAGCTGATGCGTTAAGAACTGTCAACACCAGTCAAGTAATTGCCTTTCTAAATTCGAATATTATCACTCATTTTGGTATCCCTGACTGTTTAGTTTTCGATAATGATTCTTAATTTTCCTCTCTTGAGATGAGCGAGTTCGCTTTGGAAAAAGGAATTAAATTGAAGTATTCTACTAGTTATTACCCCCATGGAAACAGATTGGCTGAATCAACAAATAAGAACTTGATCAAAATAATCAAGAGAACGGTGGTTGAAAATCACAAAAATTGGCACAACGCATTGTTGAACGTGTTATGGGCTGATAGGGTAATGCCAAAAGCTGTTGTAGGTAACTCCCCCTTTTTTCTCGTTTATGGCAGAGAAGCAACTCTGCCACCCCACATTCTTCTTCCTTCACTCCAGTTGTCATAGAAAGTTCAAGAAGAAGATTGTCCCCCTCTAGAAAGCCGAATTAATGCTTTGATGAAGCTAGAAGAGGTAATAGACCAAGCTAAACGTAATATGGATCAACATCAACAATTGGTTAAAAGTTGGTTCGATTCTAATTCTGCTTCTGATAGGAATTTTGAAGTAGGTGATCTCGTCTTGAAGTGGGATAAACCACACGAGGGAAAGGGAGAGCACACAAATTTTCAAAACTTATGGCTTGGACCGTTTTTAATTCCTGAAAAGTTGGGTCCCAGTTCTTTTCGATTGCAGAATCTTGAAGGGAAGCTTGACACCTACCCGGTGAATGGCCAAGCCCTAAAGAGATACTTTGCTTGATAACTACCCTTGTATGTAAATATTTTATTTTTGTTTGCGTTTTCGTTTTCTTTCTGTTTTTTATTTTGATTTGAATTTATCAGTTTCTGTTTTCTTTGAAATACACACACCTGTATACTGAGATATTCAGACAAAGACAAAAGAAATTTTCTTCGCTGAAATAACTTCTGAAAAAATTGTACAAACATCAATGATATATTGCTGAAGTTTATATCTGTGTTGGAAAAGTCTGTTGTTTGAAAGAAGTTTACTAATTTTGATCTATGAGTAAAGTTTGTCATGATCATCTATTATCTTTTTATGCTATCCCTTTTCTGTAAAGGAATGAATCATAAGATGTCTCCTTGTCTTAGGAAGTTGTTTTTGTTAATAAAACATTGTTGGATCTAAATAAAGGACAGTTCTAAAAAATTCTGATGAGGTCTGAAAAAAAAAATATGTTAAAATATCAAGATTTTCAGCATCACCCCGCTCAGCTATATATCTATGAAAAACAAAATAAAAATTATTAAGTAGAGCTGTGGGAAGTGCTTGTAAACCCACTGGGATACTGAAAAAGTCTACTGGCAGCGGGTAAATGCATGCATGATGCCAAGACAACTTCACCGGGGTACTGAATAGGCCCGCTGGCAGCGAAGCAATGTCAGGTACATGAAAATTTGCAAAAACGAAACCTCTTTAATGTCCTTTATTCTGATCCAGAACTTCTTGGCAGGATACATATGTCAGAATGGGTTAAATGGCAACCCTGTTGAGGCTATGGATGCCTACTGGCAGCAGTGGCTCTGTCAAAAATATTGGATATTTTATCTTTAATATTGTGACTTGCTGGTCTTAAGACTGTTATCAATTTTCATCTTTTAAAACACTGCTGGAACTGTTGGTTAATGATGATGTTTATACGATTTTCTGGTTGTTATTTTTGACTTGGAATTAATTTTGTTGTCCTAATCTGAATTTATTCTTTTGGCAGAGATAACTGCTTCTACCAGTGTGTCACCATTGTTGGCAGCCAAATCACATTTTTCCATTGTCTTGTAAGCTTCCTACACCAATGTTTTGCAAACATCGATTTTTCATCGCAATTTCCAAATGAACGACACTTTTATTCTTTGTGCATTTTACACACTTATTTTCGTTTTTTTTTCACGAATGTAAGCGTGAAAACTTCGTCTTTTGAAGTCGCATTAAAATCACTATCTGAACTGTCATTATCTTTTTTGTCAATATGCCTATTGCGCTTACCTTTTATTTATCATTATACAGCTGGCAAGATCCTTTGATCGGTACTCATGCTTCGATTGATTGTGTAATTTGGTTTCATTGAGTTTGTAATGCATTGGCATTTGGATTTGCATTTTTGTTTGATATACTTGACCTTTTGGTTTCATAAGATACATGGGTGTTATGGTTAAATCTTTCATATATATCTTTTTAATATGATACCTATGTTTGTGTTTTCATAACTATTGTCTTGTTGATTATATGAATGCCCATTGATACATTGGTTAAACGCTTGATATGAACTGTTACAATACATCAGCACATGGTTAAACATTTGGTTTTGGTTTCAAATTGTATGATTGATGGATTAAAACTATGGTGTAACGTTGATTGCGCGTGTTGGTTTATACACTCACCATTGGTTTCATTGGTCGGCCAAGTGATATGACTGTTGAACTATGCTATAATGGATTGAACATCTATGAAAGATGGCAGTTGTACTTTGGCAATAACTATTGTGCATGGCAGAGATAAGCTCCACCACCTTCACACGATGGCATTTATGCCTATCCCTTATCCTCGTTCACTTTTGTTAGCTCAGGTAGCTCTGCTCCTGTGTGTGTTATGACCCAAACCCTTGGCTTACCATGTGCTCAGCTCCATGGCACCAGTCGTGCGAATCAAGCCAAACGACAACCAATCCTTGTTAATGTTTGACAGTGCTCGGAAAGACTTGGAGGATAATGGGTGGCTCACCTTCATGCAACAATTTGAGGGTTTTAATGTCTGTGTGGCACGACAGTTCACCCTAATGTTTGATGGTTGTAGAGCCAAGGTGGGAGACATCCAGTTGGAAATCGACGAGGAATTTATCAGTTCTGCTACAGGGTTACCATCCTTGGGCCAACGTTGGTTCAAAAAATTCTAAGGTCGAGGAGGTTCCATGGACGCTATTGTTTGTCTCACACAAAGTCACCTCTTGTGACAGAGGTATGCCCATATCTATGCTAAAACCTCGATGGCATTACCTTTTCATAATAATCAAATAGTTCGTGACCTGTGAAGGTCGATACAGACTCATCTTTCTCTACCACCTGCGTTTGTTAATGAATTTTATGGGATACTCGTTGAATATGCCCTTTAACTTTCATCGAAGCCTATCTAAAATGTCGAAAAGGTTTAAAAGGCAGAAGGCTGACAGCAACCTGTTCCACCGTGGACTTATCAAAATTATCATTGTCTATCACTTCAGTTTACATGGTGATAGCTGGAGAGCTTTCATCGCTCGTAATGGTTTTGAGGATACAGACCCTGTCCAGGTTGACAAGCCTGTGGTAATTGAAACCAAGGCCGAGCCACCCGTGCCCTTCCATATCCTATTGCCCTCTCCTAAGCCTTCGATCGACCCTGCTATTAACTTACCAGACGTTGGAACTAAGAATGTTGAGGCTAAAAAGAAACCTATGAGAAAAAATCCCAAGGCAAACCCTACTGCTAATGCCAAGGGTAAAAAGAACGCTCGACTTATTTCAAGGATGGCTAGAAACAAACCTAAACCATCTGCTGAGTCAAACCCTATCGTCCTAAGTGAGCATTCAGACTCTGATGTAGAACGTTTCTTAGCCAGCGAGTACCCTTACTCGTATGGTTTATGGCCCAAACCACCTTACGATTTCATGACAAATCTTCCTCCCTACCTAAGGAATGACCCTAGCTACCCTGGTATCAAATTGCCTCGCGAAACCCTTAGCAATGTGTCCAAACCCTTGCCCGCTCTTTCAAAACCCACACAGTCTTCCTGTGACCAATGTGATTTATGGCTGGAACGATACTACATTGACGTTCCCATACTCCAATCGAAAATTCAATCGCTGGAAGATCAAATTGCAGTGTTAACTGGTCAAAGAGACCAACTCCAAGCAACTGATAAGAAGCAGAATACAACCGGCTCCATCCTTTTCAAGAATGTTGAATCAACCACAATCGTTGTCAACTCCAAATTGGCATAATCAAGCCGTCTCGTTGCTATACAGGTATGAAAATTTGATATCGTTTTTGTTTTGTGAATGATCAAGATTAATATAATGATTTTAATTCTGTTTTTAAATAGCTCAGTCTCTCATTCAAATGCCTCTGTCATTCGGTGATCATCCTGTATATTTTTTCTTTTCTAAAAATAAATGAAATTTCGTTTTGATATATCATCTGCTCATTCCCACTATAGCCATCGATATATTTTTATTGGATTTGAATGGTCGTTGTTTGGCTTTGATTTGTTGGTTTGCCTGATTGAGTTAACGAAATTAATGGTTTTCTTTCAATTTAATTCGTTTTGTATCCACTCCGAACAGGAATTTTTCATGCTGAATTTAGAACATGATCAAGTTTGGATTTAATTTCATTATGATTCGTATGATGTGATTCGTAAACGATTTCAATGAGTTTGGTTGTTTCGATATGTTGTGTCACATAATTTTCCAAATTGGGAATACCAATCTGTTTAATTTAATTTTGAAAATACGACTCTATTTTTATGAGAACAATGCTCTCATTTAAGCCTATGAAAATAATATTCGCACCCGAATCATGGAATGATTTTGAGTCATAACAACTATATGAAAACCTTAGCTGTTGGATTCACTCTTATTCTAAGTTGGCAAGATTGTTTTATGAGTTAAATTCGGATTATAATTGATTCTCTGTTTGATTTTAAATTTGCAAAAAGAACTGGTCTACATGTGTTATCACTATCGAATCCAGTTATAATTCATTTAAAAGAAATGATCTGATCAAGGTAAATCAATCTTGTCGATTCAATTGGCTAATAACAAACAATTGGATATCTATTACGAACTCTGTTTGATCCTATTATGATTTCGTTTGTGGATAGTTATGAGTCAGTTATGGCTCAACTCGCTCACAGCCTAGACCGTATGTCAATACAGTTGTAACGATTTGAAAATGATCATGTTTGATTCGATCATATCTCTTGTTGATAAGACAACATAACAACTTCTTGTGATTTGTTTTGATTATGTTGAATTTGATTTGATATGAAACGATTGCATTGTTGTTTCATATAATTTTATCACCCGACTTTGTGTTAACAAACAAAACAGAGTACCCGTATCTTTGTAATCAACTGATTGATATTGGTTTTGTTTGATTTCAACGATTTCAATTTGTGATTTTTTTTCAAATAAGCTATTGAATGTTAAATTGAATTTAATTATTTAAAAAGAGATTTTTTCGATTTTAATGTTGATTCTGTGTCTTATTTAGACCAGCTACAGAATTGCAAGATTCTGTAGCTAGTCTATAGAATTAGATTTTTATTACTTTATTAATAAAAGATCCTTCTAACTTGTCCTTTTTGACCTTTTTCAGGTAAATTCGAATTGCAAGGGATATGTTGGACAGGCTAGGGGAATATTTGTGTATTTTAGTTTTATTGTAGATTCCTAGTTTAGTTGAACTTGGGATATCTTCCCAGATTTTATGTAAACAGTTTGATAACTTCCACAGGGAGGTTTTACCCTGTGGAAAAACTTATAAATACTTATTATTTTTGTAATAAGGATCATCCTCATTTGTCGGAGAACCAGGCTATGGATTTCTAATACAAACTGAGACATAAGTTGATGTTCTACTACAGCTTTCGCTTTCATAATATCAATCTCTTGTTTCATGTTTATGCATATCAATCTGCATTTGATTTGTGACTACTTTAGCTATCATGGTCTTTTGTAGAATGATATGAATTAATTAATGTGATACATGCCTAATTTATTTCACTAATTTAAAGAATACAACAATTACTTAGTTCAGCTAATGAATGAGAGATTTCTCTTCTTCATCAATTGAACTATTATGGATAGATCTTTGCACACAGGTTTATCTAACTGTGAAGATTTATAAATTATAAGATTGTTGTTATTTTTATGTCTTGTTTGTCTTGTAATCAAACTTGTAGAGCACTGCAGCGTATCGTTTATGAGAAGCTCCTGGATAAATCAGTGTGGGTTTCCTCCCTCTGATCTGCTAAAACAACCATCATACACAGGACAAATCTGGAGCGTTTCCAGGCCAGTTTGTTATTTATTTGTTTAGTATATTTATTAGTAGTTTAGTTAGATATATGTTTAGTTAGATTTATAGTTAGAATTAGTAGATTAGTGATTTAGTTTAGTTAGTTTTGTTTTATTTCTTGTTCATGAAATCATAAAATCAACAAAAAATATCTTTCACTGTCTTAGGGCATAATATAAATGAATTTGTCAGGTTTTATTTAAATATGTAAATTGTAGATATTGTACTTTTTGTGAATAAGTTATATTTCAGTTAGTAGTAGTTAGTAGATTGCATATATAGAATAGTTAGAATTAGTTTAGTTTGTTTTAATAATTAGTTTTAGTTTAGTTTGTTTTATTTGTTTTTAGTTAGATTAGTTAAAGTAGTTAGATTAGTTATTTTAGATTAGTTTTCTTTTTTGTTTTCTTAGGACCTTAGATCGGCTAACGGAGCCGCTAAACCCGTCAGGGTGGTTCATCCCAAATGGCTTGGGTTATTAGACAACCCCGGACCGGTTCCACTCTCTCAGTTGGCAGATGGTCGATTTCGCCCGTCAACAATGGAGAAAAGTTGTTTTTACATCTAACTGTTCAAAATGAAAATCTTCTACTACCACAAGACTTAAAATAGTCCCAATTGAAGTCATTTTTAAAACATGAGAAAATATTTCATCAAAATATATACCTTTCTTTTGTGCAAACCCATTTAAAACAAGTCTATCTTTGTACCACTTTTAACCTCCATCTTATTCCTTCAACTTGTAAACCCATTTATTCTACAATGCTCTTTTTCTTGCAGGAAAATGAACCAAATCCCAAGTCTGGTTATTTACCAGGGCATAAATTTCCTCTTTCATTCCTTGCTCTCACTTATTTTAGTGTCTACCTTCATTGCCTCTTCATAACATTACGGTTCACCAAAATCAGTCAACAATAAATAATACAATGAAGGAGAGTATCGTTTAGGGGGTCTACTTAACCTGGTAGATATTCTGACAACACTTGCAGGAGTTTGATGTACATGTTTCTCCTGTTGCACATTTTGATTTTCTAGTACCTTTGGAGTTTCTTTTTCAGTAATCTCATCAAGCACTGTGTATTCTAGTTTTTCTTTTTCTGGTATCTTTCTCTACAACTGATCTTTGTACATGACCTTCTCATTGAATATGACATTTCTACTCCTAAGTATTTTGTGATTTTCATAATCCCATAAGTGATAAAAAAAAAAAATTAACATTTTATCCAATAAAGGTACATTTATTGGATTTGGTCTCAATATTTGTTTTATTTTCTTTATCAATATGGACAAATGCTTCACAATCGAAAGTCTTCAAAAAATAATAGTTTACCTTTTTACCTGTCCATGCCTCCTATGGAATTATACCATCCGAAGAACTCGAAGGTCCTCTATTTATTAAGTAAATAGAATCATCTACAACATCTTCCCAGAACTGTAAGGGAAAAACAACATGCAATATCATACTCCCTGCACACTCCATGATTGTCATGTTCATCCTTTCTAACAGACCATTTTCTTGTGGTGTTCCTGGAACTATATTATCTCTATGAATCCCATGGTATGAACAGTAATCATCAAACTCCTTATTGCAATATTCAACTCCATTTTCTGATCTGAGACACTTCAACCTTTTCCTATCTCATTCTCAACCAAATTTTTCCATTTCCTAAAAGTATCAAAAACATCATATTTTTGTTGAATGTAATAAACCCAAGTTTTTCTAGTTTCACCATAAATAGAAGTAACATAATAACGAGAGACACCAAGATATGATACTTGAGTTGGTCCCCATACATATGTATGCAAAAGATCTAACCTTTCACTCTTATTTTCTTTTCTGACTCTGAGAAATATGACTCTCTTCTATTTTCCATAAACACAATGCTCACAAAAATCCAAATCAATTTGCTTAATATTTGGCAACAAATTTCTTTTGTGGAGTATCTGCATCCCCTTCTCACTCATGTTTCCAAGCCTATGATGTCATAGTGATGTATCCACTCCTATATAAGCTAAATATATAGAAGAATTAGTATTACCAGTACATAAATACAATGTACCTATCTTCTCTCCTTTTGCTATCACCAATGATCCTTTGGTGACCTTCCACACCTTATCTGTAAATATGGATATACAACCTTCACTTTCTAACTACCCTATTGAAATTATATTTTTCCTTAGATATGGAACATGTCTTACCTCTTTCAACAACCATTGGTTTCCATTGCTTTGATTTATTTTTACCTTTCCCATTCCAAAAATTTTGCATGGGGCATCATCACCCAAATGAACCTGTCCAAAATCACCTTGAACATAATCTAGAAAATGTTTCCTATGGGATATGGCATGAAATGAAGCCCCTGAATCTAATAACCAACACTTAGAAACATTATCTATAGAAAGAATCAAAGCATCTTGTAACACATCACTTGTTACCTTTGCTTCCTAATTTTTATCTTGTTGTCCATCTCTTTATTTTTTTGGATCTCTTCACTCTTTCTTTAGATGTCCTTTATTCCCACAATTCCAACACTCTATCTTTCCAAATCTGGATTTGGATCTTCGCTTCCTATAATTCCTGTGGTTCCCTGAGACCTTTCCTCTATCATTTTGTCTTCCCGTCTTCTCCATGTTTAATGAATTCCCTGATGTCTCACATGTTATTTTCTGTCACATTTCCTCATTAAGTATAGCACCAAAAACATTATCAAATTTTAAAGTGTTTCAACCTGAGACAGAGTTACTTACAGCCATGACCAAGCCCTTCCATCTTTCTAGCAATGAGCACAAGATTAGAAAATCCATGACCTCGTCATCAAAGTCCACATTTACAGAACTTAGTTGATTAGTAACCGTATTAAATTCATTTAAATGATCTACAACATGTCCACCTTTTGACATATTCATATTAAATAATCTCTTAATTAGATATACCTTATTGGACATCGATGGTTTTTCATATAGTTTAGCCAATTCGTTAATCAACTCCTTCATTGTCTTTTCTTTTGAAATATTGAAAGCCACCAAAGTTGCAACACTCATCTGTATCGTTCCTAGTTCCTTTCTGTCAATAACCTCCCATTATTTGTCCTTCATGATCGTCAGCTTCTGGATCATGTTGTCATTGATGTCAAAGGAACAATGGCCACTCATAGTATACTGATTAAGTATGTATTTTCATTGTTGTCAATAGATTGATCAATGTGTTGTCATATGATGCATATATGAATATGGATCAATGTGTTGTTATTGATGGTTTGATATTAATCATTGGATGATATGATCATGCATGGAATCAATGACAAAGGGAAAATGTCATAATGATGTATTGTCATCGGTTATTCCAGTTGTATTGATGTAAAGATGACACATTATTGTATTGTCATGGTTGATAGTAATTACAAATGGATGAACTCCAAAGTGGTCCCCTTATGGTGAAATCCCTCACAGGAAGATGCTTTGCGGTTGAGTTATACTACAAGTATGCTTAGAGAACCCATGCTTAATTGTGGAATAATGAGATGAAGATCAGTTAATTTTTTAGTGAAACTATCCCATATGGATAGTTCTTGTCATGTCATTTCTGGTGGTATGTAGAACATCACATAACTCCTTACAGTTTGAGAGTTATGGCCTTACGAAGTTGGAGGACCCTCATTGTTGGCTAGAATCCCTCAAAAGGTCAAAGAAGTCAAAGTTATTGCAAAGAAGATATTATTTAAATAATAAAGTGAAGTGATAAATTCAAAGAGGATTATTTAAATAATAAAGTAAATGAAGAAATTTCTAATTATGGAAAGCAGTTATAAGAGGGTTAACCTTAAAATGAGTAAAGTGGGTTAAGTGGCCAAATGGATATTAGATATATGGACAAGTGGCCAATTGGACAAAGTTGGACATAGGTGACTATGTGGACAAAGTGGCCAAGAATATGCTTCTAAGGAAGCTACTTGGAGAGTATAAATAAGAGGCAAGGGTCTCTTGGAAATATATATCCCTTGATCATATATTGAAGATATATTCTGAGAGAGAGAT
This sequence comes from Picea sitchensis, assembly GCA_010110895.2. NCBI lineage: Eukaryota > Viridiplantae > Streptophyta > Pinopsida > Pinales > Pinaceae > Picea > Picea sitchensis. The sequence goes on along the minus strand of SNQJ01S0086259.1, from coordinate 39,055 downwards.
TTATTAGAGGATCTCATGGATGCATCAAATTTTATGTATGTCTGAGATCTTGATGGTGAAAGTTTCGAAAGTTCAGAAATCCTAGTTTCTGAAGGAGTACTTGAGCACCAATGAACCAGAGCGCATACATATATAGGCTATAGTGAGGCAGGGCGTGTACACATGTGAGTTGAAGGAGTTCAAAGTGCATATAGTTGGTGGAATTCATGAATAATTGAGTGTAATCTAGTGCCAGGCTCTTGAAGGATGAAGCAAGTTCCATATATGCATTCTATGGGCTCAGATCTACCATAGAAATTTTGGTATGGTTACATAGTTGTCTTGATGGATACTCTTGCTTATTGTATGGTGAATTCTTAACGAATTCTTGGTATAACTATTGTGATATGGTTATGTTGGTTGATTGATAGAGTGAGAAACACTCTTATGGTTCAGTACTGATATGGTTGCCATAGTATATTGGTTTCTTATACATGATTAAGTAGCATTCATAATGTATGGTTGAGGAGCATGAGTAATTTGTTGGAGAGCATACATGTGTTGTGATTAGTTATGGTATAGATTGGAAATTGAAAGGAAGAAGTGGATGTAACTGAAGGATGTAGAGGATATAAGTTTTCAAGAAGAGAAAACCCTAGTTGTTCAGAAGGCACACACATGTTGCAGTGCAGATAGGTCATGTACATACATGAGCTGTAATATTGGTAGGGAGCGTACATATGTGTGTTGCACTATTGATAGGTCACGTACCTGTTGATAGATTGGTATCTATTGAGGATTGATTACTCTTCTCAGTTGGTGTTGAATTTTGTAAGGTGATTCTTTCATTGTAGAGTTGGTACTCTTGTGGAGTTGTAACTCTATTCAGTTGTTCCTGATAAACCCAAGGATTGTAGTCCATAATAAAAGGAAAATTGTACATACATCTTGTGTTCTTTGTGGTGTATTAGTGTCCTATAATGATAGGAGACATGATGATTCAGTTATGATTGGTGGGTTTGATGATGAAGTTCCTAGATTGTTGCTCTGGCTGTCTCTTGGAATAAATTTTACCAAGCTATGTTTATTTAGGTGATAGGAAGACATTGAAAAATACATTCCTAAATTTTTTAAGGTTCATTTTTGAGAGCCTTATGTTTGTAATAAAGATTTAAAAACATTGGGTTTGGTTTTTATTTCAAAAAAGTCAAATTATAGGTTTCGATGGCAATGTGCCTCTCCAAAAGCGCTTCTAAGCCATCCCTAGCATTTGACAGATTAAACCCAAAATTCGAGGCAATTTTAGCCACTAAAATTGCAAGAGCTTGGAAATAGTCAAGACATACTTTCACATGCCTGGACCATCGGGTTTGAGGTATTATGATTGAATTAACCGTCGAAATAAAACAAGAGAGGTCGATCATGATCGAGTAAGAAATGATTTAGTGTTTAATGAGTTTTATTTGATATATCTAATTTCAAACCCTCTAAAATCTACACATGTCCTATTTTTAGGATCTGGTCTCTGTATGATACATCTTATCATTTAAACTTCAGTTCCATGAAATCACATGGCTTGAAGTACTTCATACCCCTTGAGCCTTACCATTTATAATCCTGACAAATTCTAAATTGCCTCTTATATCCCTCAAAATCAGGACTCTCTTTAAATTCATTCCCTATCATTACACATCTGACATAGTTGAGCCATAACCCCCTAATTGTGCATAGTGTGGTCTCCTTCCAAGCCTGAATTTCCAATTGCAGGTGTACAATAGCATTTCAGAAAATGAAGAGAGGAGGACCAGCTTTGAGGAAGGAGATTGATGATATTTGTTACCTAGAATCACACCCAAAGTTGTGTCATCTTTTCAAGGACGCAGGCTGCTATAAATTTTGTAAGAAACTACAGGGATCACATCAACAAGTATCAGAAGCCTTTTCTCTCACATTTGATGGAAAAAGGGAGTCATTGGAAAAGATGAGTTCCTGGTGGATGAAACTCTCATAGAAGAGGTGAAAGAGCTACCAAGGACTGGAGAAAATTGGTTCAAGACCACTGTTACAAAGGTGGTTGAATTTAGGTCTTATTTAAAACCAGAGCACAAGTGTTTGATATGGAAGAAATACATTCCTATGTATTTTCTGGAGGAGAAATGGCAGCACCTGCTGAAGTGAATTCTTGTTTACATAACCTGTGAGGGTAGATATAATAGGGTAATGGTTTATCATTTCAAATTGATGAGTCACTTTACTGGCAGGAGCCCCTTGAACCTACCTTATTACCTCCACAAAATATTGACTAAGATGGCTCATCAGGTCAAGGTTAAACCAAGCAAGGTTGCAGGTAGAATATCCCATCATGGTTTGATTAATATCTTGATTTGTGAGCTATTGCAGAGAAGGAACAAGGATTGGGGCCACTTCTTATTTTGATATGATTTCCAGATTGATTTACAACTAGGGGATAAAAAGAGATCTTCTTCAAAGAAGTCCTCTACACCCAGGAGTGGGAAAAGGAAGAGGAGAGGTATCTCTCCAGTGGCATCTGAGAAATATACTTCATATTCCAAGCTTAAGAAAGCAAAGAGGAAGTTGGATTTTAATGAAGACACAGAGCAGGCTGCACCAAAGAAGATAAACTTTCTAAATTTTCCATATTCAGATTCAAATGAAGAACCAGAAAAAGAGGAAGTCCCTGTTGATGAAAATATTGAATTTTCCATGGAGCAAGAACCAGAGACTGAGATGTTCACAAATCCTGAAAAGGATGAAACATCTAGCAGCTAAAGAAATCAGAACAAATCAAAGAAGATTAAGAAACTCAAAGAGAGAATAGCACAACAGGAAGTGCTAGAGAGAGTGTTAAAGGCCAGATACAAAAGTCTATCAAAGAATTTCACAGAAACCAATGCATCCCTAGAAATATTGGCACATGAAAGTGTAAAGGAAAAGAAAAAGAAGAAGAATATCGTAAAGGAATATAACATTCTATGGAGAGTGGCTATGCATTTGAAGAAAAAGGTCAGGTTATTGAAGTTGTAAGCCATGCCTTCAAGACCTCAGCCTCAAACACCTGTTGATATTGAAACCTTAGCAAATTCATCCATCCATTTGAATGATCCAGAGGCAATCAACAATTCTACATCCATTCCAGAACTTGCTCAAGATGTAGAGGCTTCAGAAGATTAGTCCTGAAGCATTTTAAAGCTAAGATAAAAGCAATTTTTCAATTTTGTTAATTTTTCACTAAGACAGGACTTTCAGTGGCTTAGGAGAACATTTCAATTGTTCATTAGCCACCGAAATAAAACCTTTCGGTGGCTTACAGGCTCAGATTTTTACTCTTTTAGCCACTGAAAGCATAGACAGGGCAGAGAGACGCTATTTTTGCACAGATACAAGTTTTTCTCACCAATATGCCTCAAGGATGGTTTTTAATGATGGATAATAATTAAGGACATCATTTTTAGGTTTTTGTTCCATCTTTCAAGGTGCTAGAAAGAAGGAGAAGATAAAATTGATTTTCTATTTTTGGGAAAAAATTGTCTTTTGCTAAAGATGGCAATTTCTCGTTATCCATCAACCTTGGAAGGTTTCCTGCATCTGTCGAACATTATAAGGATATGAATACCATCAAATATAAGGATTTGACCTATTTTATAGGATCCTTCCCTATTTTCTTGTGTCAGTTGTTGACTTTCTATTTTAAGTAAATTTGATCTAGTATTCTAGGATCTGGATATCCGATGTAAGGGCTATAAAGCCACAAATGTTTTATGAACCAAGGGTTGGAGCTGGGATGAACAAAAATGTAAAAATGATCACAAACTTTAATTGACTATAATGAATGAAAACAAAGACTTTATTTTCTAGATTCTTGTGTCATTTTCTGTGGTGAATTTTTCTCTGATGTAAACTATTATTCCTTATCTTTTCATATTGTTTTTTTGTTCTCATTTCTTATAAGAAGAGTATGCTCAGGATTTGTCATGAACACCCTGATATGGCTTAAAGACAATGTTTATGTTTTCTTTTGAATATTTAATGCAGAATTCAGATAAACTCTGCTCTTCCTTTTAAATGATCTTTGATCTTTTCCTCTCTCCACCTCACAAATTATAAGAATCCACTGATATGACAGTATTGCCTAGTAACATATGTATCTATTATTTATTCATTTAATCGTATTTTTTCCTTGAATACATTTTTCCCAAAGGTCCTTTTTATGTCGCAACTAAAACCAATTCAAAATCCATAAACAAACCTATGTTCTGCATAACTAGCCTAATATCTATTCAAACAAATACATATCAAATAGAGAGATCCCTCTCTGAGTCTTGGAAGGATAGATCCAAGAGTCAAATTGGTTTTGATGTTGCCTCTTTGACTGCCTCCATAGCCTTGGGAAAATTACAGAGTGCTAACATAATGGCAACCATACTAGGGACTCTCCCCAATAGTACACTTCAAAGTTCTAGATCTGATCATTGATGGTGGACAGTGACCAGACACAGGAAGGCTGAGATCATTCACCTAGAAACTCCAATATCCATATCAGTTCCAATTCAAAGACTCCACTAGAGGAAGGACCTAAAACATGGCAAGGCAACTTGGAAAGATCAGGTATTCGAACTCAAATTGTATCCAAGATATAGTTGGATTTATCTGTAATTGCATTCTCTCCTATTATAATACGGTTTAAGAATTAATTATTGAAGATCATAATGATCATGATCAAGCTAAATAACCCCAAAGGATTCATCCTTTACCTATATCCCTGGTATACACTCTCGTATCTATAGATAGTCCAGTAAAAAACAAATCGCATGCTTCATCTACTCCCATAGTTGAAATTCCAGTCAACCATCAGCCCCTGGATTTACCTTCTATATCTGCAAAGATCCCAGACAGATACAAGCCCCTAGATTTTCCTCCTTTTCTCCATGATTTCCCTGCCAATTATAACAATATGTTGCCTAGATTTGATGGAGAGAATGCCAATATTACTACTGAAAAACACATCCAGAGGTTTGAATATTTCCTTGACCTTTATGAGGTTGAAAATGATGATATATATAAGGATGTTTTCCCTGTCTTTGCAAGGTAAAGTTAATAACTGGTTTAAAAATATCCCAGCTACAATCATTAACAATTTCCATCAGTTTGTGCAAGTTTTCCTAGATCGATGGGTGATCATGGGAAATGTTTTCCTCATCCTAGAAGAGTATGACCACTTGAAAAGAAAGCAAGGAGAAATTGTACAACAATTCAGAATTGGGTTCAACAAGGTGTATCATTATATACCCATGGATGTAAGGCCACCTCCTTTTTTAGCTAAATTTCATTACCCGGATGCCTTTGATCCAGAAATGACATTCCAGTTAAGATAAAGAGATACAACAACCCTATAAGAAATGAAAAATGTTTCAGTTGATGTGGAAGTTAACATGATGAACAGGAAGGAAAAGCTATAAGCATTGAGAAAGAACAAAGAAAAGGATCAACTGAAATCTTCAGAAGATAAACTGGACATTCTGACCAGCACCATGGACGAAATATTGCATAAGATTAGCAGGAAAGAGGAAATTGTTTTTCAAAGGCCTCATGTACCTTTGACTCTAGAAAGAACAATAATAAATTTCCCCAAGAACTTAGCATCCCAATCTCATTATCCTAAACCACCGAAGGATTTCTTCATGTACTCAATTCACAATACAGTTAGAGAGGAAGTTCAAAATCAGGTGGTGGTGGAAAAATATCTAGAGATGATGTGCATGTTTGATGACCTCCCCTACATAGACAATATACTCAGATATGATCTTCAGAATGGTGACTATATGGTTGATATAAAATATGATTATTCAAAGAAGCCAGTATTATCTTCATGGGAAGAAGAAGCCCAGTTATCACACTACACATATGACAATCCAATTCTTCATGTCCAACAAGATTACGAGGAGTATCCAGAAAATTTCCTAAGAAATGCAGAATGTCTACCCCTATGTTTTGCCTCACTGTTAAGGGAACATTACAAACATGTCATGAATAGAAATAATGAGGAATGTTCTAATGTTTCAGTTGAGGAAAACAGGGGAGATACAGAAGTTGATCCAGAGATGCATCCCTTGAGCCTTTTTGAAGTTCAAATCTCAGACAAAATCATGAAGCCTGAAATAGGTAATGAGATGACCCATTGTGATTCACTACCTCTATGCTTTAATTCATTTCAAATTTTGAGAGGGAATCTTGGTCAGATTCTAGTTGAAAGTCACAGTGTAAACCATGAAGTACCAATAGGGACAACGCCACCATTATCTGAAGAATTTTATGACCCTATAACTGATATTATGGATGATGTGTGTTTTCAAAATCTGGTTGCATTTACTCCTAATGAATTAAAAAATTGTTATGATATGGATATGATCAGATAGTCTACCCCATTGTCTAGTTCAACAGAAGTATAAGTGCAAAACCCATTAGACAAAATACAAACACATCTTGAAATTTTTGAAGACTTGGAGACCTCACAAGCAACACAAGGTCAGGAGATGGAATGGACTGATTCCAAATGCCAAGGAACAACTCAGGTCTATTTGGACCCTATAGATATCTATATGGAGAAATTTTTCATGGAAAGACCACAATACATTTTCAACAGTTTAGTGGTTTTTCAGATTGATCAAGTTTCTTGTAAAGGATATCAGGATAGAAATCCTTATCACATATCATTACCAGATCTACATATGAGTTTGGTGAAAATCAGTGAAGCAACCCAAGTTTTAGATCCAGTTTTTGACTGGTTATACTGAATATTTCATATTGATTGAGATCAAGCATCCCCAAGTTAGATTAGGATGTATCTATATAAATAAGATCATCAGATCAACATTTTTAACAAATTTACCATACGCAAATAAGCTTGTTGGGCAAGTATATGGTTTATTTTTCTTTTTGTTATTCTTTAAAGACCTAGTCAAAGTCAAAATGAATAATCAACCAATTTCTGGTCACTAGGGTGAAGGACAAATCAAAATATAGGTTGTGGTATCAACCCAATGGACAAGGCACTAATTTACAAAGCCGAAGAGTTGTGATTCTTGACACCTCCTCGGGAGCCACCATCCCTAATTGGAGCCTATATTAGTGTCCTATAATGATAGGAGACCTGATTATTTAGTTATGATTGGTGGGTTTCATGATGAAGTTCCTGGCTTGCTCGTCTAGTTGTCTCTTGGAATAAATTTTCCCAAGATATGTTTATTTAGGTGATAGGAAGACATTGAAAAATACATTCCTAAATTTTTTAAGGTTCATTTTTGAGAGCCTTATGTTTGTAATAAATATTTAAAAACATTGGGTTTGGTTTTTATTTCAAAAAAGTCAAATTACAGGTTTCGGTGGCTAAGTGCCTCTCCAAAAGTACTTCTAAGCCACCGAAAGCCCTAGATTTCGGCAGCTTAAACCCAAAATTCGGGGCTATTTTATCCATTGAAATCATAGGAGCTTCAAAATATTCAACATATCCTTTCACGCACCTGAACCGTCGGGTTTGAGGTATTATGGTTGCATTAACCATCGAGAGACAACACAAGAGGTCGGCCATGACCGGGTAAGAGGTGATTAAGTGTTTAATGAGTTTTATTTGATATATCTAATTCCAAACCCTCTAAAACCTACACATTTAATATACTAGATATAAAAAGTATGCAAAACTGAAATAAAATCTAGAAACGACAGAATAACAGTAATATAACCAGCATAATCTCCACAATAACACAGAAATGATATAAGAACAACAATAGAATTAGCACTTTGATTTAGAAAGCAATGTTCATGGGCCTCTTCTAGGGGGAAACCTCCAGTTGAGCAACACTCTGTTACAATAATCTCCAATATAGGGTTTTCATACCGTTGACCCTTATTATACTAAATATGTCTATCAAGAGAAGCATCTAGAGGAATATCCTTCTAGAAGCAGAAGCTTCTATTAGGTCTTCTTACATCCACCTTATTCTATTTTATTGAAAGGCCTTATTAATATTGACCTTTATTACATCTGAATAT
>SNQJ01S0086259.1:0-26673 GCA_010110895.2 Picea sitchensis | reverse complement strand
AAGGGAACTTGACAGTTTTCTTCTTCTTACCAACCTGAATATCACTAGTTGACGGGGTATCATCGACATGACCGATAGAGGCTGATGACATGGAGGACCACATTTCTAAAACCTGGGTAAGACCGGGGCAATCCCTCAAAAAGTGGTCACCCTTACAAAGGCTGCAAGGGAATTTGGGTTTTGGATTCTTCATTTTAATATTGTTGACCTCATCAACACTCCTAATACTATTAACAATAACTGGTTTCTTAGAGCCAACATCTGATGTTGTTGGGCTCTTTGTCCTTTTCGAGTTCTTCTTCTTCTTCTCTTTTCATTTCTTCTTCTTCTGATCAACTTGACTACTTTCTTTAGAGATTTCACTAGGCGAAGAAGGTGAAAAGTCAACGTGAGGTTGATGTGTGGGTGGTGTACCGACATCTAAAGTATTAGGTGAAGTTGAAACATTGGGAGCATTTGGGATCACCGGAGTGGGGAACAACCAAACTGGTAATCCGATAGTGAGTCCTGGAAGACTCAGTGTGGCAACATATGGAGGACCAAAGTTTCCAAATGAAGGAAAGGTATAAGGTTCCCCAAAAGAAGGGTTTCCTCCATTGGTACTCCCAGGATTCGATGTCATTAACACTGACTCGATCTAAGGTCCACTAAGTAAAATAAACAACACACACTATGAATCTGAGAATCAATCAATCAAACAAACCTTCCTATGATGAAACCACTAGTTGGTGATGAAATCCAATGTCGCGAGATCAAAATAGGAAGGGGTGGGGATAGAGCAGGTGGATCAGTTACGTTGGTGACCTGCTTAACGGACTTACACCTTGGTGCAAGCTTCCACGCAGTAATTGTGGATTTACCCTCCAAGGAGCCTGAGTGAGTTTGACCAATGTCTGTTCCAGGTACAGTGAGACTTACCTTCACCGTCACCTTGTGTGAGACCCTAAAGATTGTGGCAACTAAGGTCACCAACTCGTAGTCAGCCCCTGGGTGGGTACAGTCGACAGTCTAGTTGGAACGTATGGGCAGGATAACAAGTCTAAAATTAGCTTGAAAGGCTCCCACACATAACCATTGGTATACCTTCTAGTGACCCCCAATATATGATCGGACCACTACAAACAGTTGGGCCACAGAGGGATAATCTCTGTAACTCACCTGAATGCAACCTTGTGCATAACCCCTGTGTGAGAGGAGGATCCCACCAAGCCAATATGACAATTGGATTTGACACTCCCTACTGCAAGATACTAAGTTTGTTTGATAGCTTTGGAAAGTTATCCTTTCAACCTATTCTAAAGCCCTACACCTTAAACTAATGTAGGTTTGCTAACAAAGATGTAAAAAGTCTGATAAATTTTAGTTAAGCGTTGATTTTAATGGATGTTTCTTACTCAGAGGGTGTACGAAAGTGAAACTAATGGAATGATGACTCAATTCTCAAACATATGCATGAAATATGATAAGAAATCATTTCATTTCAATGAATACCTATTTAAGGGAAAGAGGAAGAGTCATTTTCACTATCAAACACTTGATAAGGAATGCCCTTAATCAAATTTGTTCTCAATCAAATCCAATATGATGCTACAACATTCCAGAAATGCAAACTAATAGGAAAACTAATAATTAAGATGTAATTTTGTCATTTTCATGCGAACGATGATCAAGTCAATGAAAAACTTGTCATGCCAACTACCCTTTTAGATCAAGAAGATTCAGACAAGAAAATGCAGATTTCGCACAAACAACAGACCCTTTTTTTGCGATCAAACAAGAGAAAGAAAACCAAAAATGCAAAGATAAGGAGAAATATATTGGCTCAGATGACCTCAAAGAACCAAATGAGAAGGGTCATAGACTTCTAATTTCCTTCACTAGAGTTCCCACCTAGCCGATAGGAGAGAAGAAAGTAAGGGATCGATTTCAAGCTCTCAACAACAAAAACTCAAAAATAATGAAGAAGGGCATAAAATATGAACAAAAAGGTGTTTACTTCTCAGGAGGAATCATGTCAAAGGTCAAAGGAAGAATCATGAATCACAAAGCATCTCAGCAAGTGAAGAAACAGGGTCTGGACCTCCAAAAAATGGAATTTTTGAAGAGATTTTGTGCAAAAAGGGGATGTCACTCTTGTGTAAGGGACACCAAGGCTTTATAACACTCTTTCTAGCAGCTTAAGGGAGCACTGGTGCCCTACTAACAAGGCAGGGGAGAACTGGAGTCCTAAAGCTCAGAAAAAGTCTAAAAAAACCCCCAAAATTTCAATCAAATTTTGACAGTCAGGCTGAGTGTGATGGGGTAAAGAGTCAATCAGCAAGTGAAATCAGATATGAAGGGGTGAACAAGGCCTAAGAACAATCAAAGGTTAATACAAGGTGTTACACATCCAAATCACTCAACTGGATAAGTGTCGCACATACCTCTCGCTTGTCGCAAGTGTCGCAACTCCTATACAACTTGTCGCAAATGTCACAAGTGGGTTATAAGGGTGTCGTCAATACTGTTGGATTATGTTACCCTAATGACGACATCACAGAGACACTTAAAACACCTCATTTACTCATTTTGGAGGAAGAAAATTGGTCTACTGAAGTCAAACATCTCTTGACACTTTTGAGGGCTTCATAATCAAGGTTTTGGAATGGGAACGCTCCTCTAACACTACCTGAGGAGCGTTGGCGCCCCTCCACCATGGCTGAGAAGCGTTATAACGCTTTTCCACCCCTTTGCAGGAGCGTTATCCAATTCTGAAGCGCTGGCGCTTCTAGGGATCTTTCTGGGAGCGTTATAACGCTCTGTGGCCTTCTTCAAAGAGCGCTCTACTCCACCATGGCTATCGAAGCTTATAACGCTTTTCCACCTCGCGTGAGTCAGTATCCACTTTCGCTACCGGCTTAGATCTTTCGAGCCGCTATAACTTCCTCAGGGCTCTTCTTCAAGAGCTCCCTATTCGTGAATTGTTAAGCCCGGCGAGGGAAAATATATGGGAGAATCATTCGAGCTTAGAGGTCAGTACCGAATTCTTGGTTTTGACAAAAGATCTCTTAATCAAGGAAGAGGTTCCTAACCGGTTCTAAACATGACTTGAGTGTTTAACCCTCCCAACCCATATAAGCAAGCTCTAATGGTGAGAGGGGGAAGAAATGTATGTGAAACTTATGATCTTGAGGAAACTGCAAATGCCTAGAGAAGAGACATCAATGTACTGCCATCCAAAGTTTTGATCTTTCTCGCATTAAGGGTTAGATGAAGAGGATCTGAAGAAGCTGTCGCATTCACAAGATCTAATATCAGGCACCGGTCATTGCTATTCTCATTAATATGACATGTTTGGCATGTTTCTAGTTTCTTACTTGATGCTACATGAACTTATCATTCATCGATAGATCCGCTTTCAAGCTAATGTCAATAGAGTAGGAAGTGGTCGATCTACTTGTCCACGTACATCAACGAAGCAAAGGGATTGAGCGCGAACTCGAGCTGCAAGTGTGGACAAACGCCGTTGTGTTGGTACCTCTCTACTCTTTCTTCTCATGCATTAGGCTTAGATATAAGAAATTCGAAAAGAAATTCAAAGGTCCATGATAAGCACTTTTCTGCCTAGGGCTAAGGTCAAGCCTTAGAGGCCGATCTACTTGTCCGCAGCCAGATTTTCCTACAACAAACCGGCGACTCCGCTGGGGAAGGCTTTGAATCAAAACCTCTTGTTTTGATTTTTTCTCCTCATTGACCTAGTTCTACCCCTCTGAACGTTCCGCATCTGATCTACCCCTCCCTTGATTAGTTTTATGAGCTGATTAGCTCCTCATCTCGTCACATTCAAAGATATTGTTGAATTCAAATAGCATTTTTTTGAAATTTTGAAATTTTTTGAGACTTTAAGACTCTCATACTCTAGTATCACCTCAGAGCCAAATATTTGAAGACTCACACGTAGCGCTTATAACGCTTGCCCTCGCAACAGAGTCACTTTGGCCCAAAATCTAAGTTTGCAATTTTTTGGTTTTTGCCTCTGCTTCCTTTACCGAAAGGACCTCATGAGCTCTGTTCTTCCCGCCATAGACATCAAGATTTGCTGATAAGTTCTTGTTGATCGATCTTGTGGCCTTTCTACCATTTGTCTTTGAAACCTCTTGATTGAATAAAACTTTAAAGCCTATGCTCTGTTTTCTTCATTTCAGTCGAACAAAACCTTGGTGACAGTCATCAAAGACCTATAGAACCCCCACTCTGCTTTGGGTCAAGATCCTTATCCTTCATTTTGCTTTTTGGGTAAAGTTTGTCTCTTCCCTTTGGTCAAGCTTTTCTGCTTTTTGTGTCGAATACTAATGGCGGTGTATTTTTTGTGTGTTTTCTTATGCTAGTTTTGTTGTCATCCATACCAAGAAGTTAATTAGCAAAGATCAACACTATGAGTGCATTAATCGTCATTCATAATGCTAAACCAGAAAGATATTTGCATGTTTGATTGAGTATTAGGAGGCATTTTAAAAGAAAATGTTTGCATCAAGATCGAATTTGATGGAGAAAATTTTGTTTGAGGACATTCCGGAAATGTGTTTGTTAGTGAAAGAACTCTCTCTCTCCCTTAGTTAGTCGCTCATCGAAAGAAAATGACGCTTATCATACTTGATGCACTTTTTGGGTCAGAATCTTAATTCCATTCGTTAATTCCATGCACCCCTTTTGCGTAAAGTACAGCCACTAAAATCAACGCTATTTAAAATTTACCTAGAACATTTCTTTGCTAGAATCCTCCACCAACAAGAGAATAGGTATAGTACTTTGGATTAGGCCTGTGAGCATAACTTCCAAAGTTGTTAAACAAAACATTAAAGATCCCGAGATAGAGAGAGCAACCACATCGTGATAGGTCTGCCTCGATGCCTCTCTCACACAGGGGTTACGTATGAGGTTGCATTCAGGTGAGCTAATGGGACTAACCCTCCGTGGTTTAAAAGTTTGTGGTGGTCTGATCAGACATAAATTTGAGGTAAATCCACACCATTTCTGCGGAAGCTTCGATTTCGAAGCTTGATATTCTTCACCGTAACGCTCGATCGAATCGTCAGACTGCTCCCACCCTGGGGCTGACTACGAATTGGTAAACCTTAGTGGCCATAATCTTATAGGTTCTTACACAAGGTGACAATGAAAGAAAGTCTCACTATACCTAGAGAAGACATTGGTCAAACTCCCTCAAGCTCCTTGGAGGGTAACCAATAACATTGCATGCGGAAGCTTGCACCAAGGCGCAAGTCCGCTAAGCAGGTCGCCATTGTAACCTGCTCCACTTCTAGCTCCCCGCCTCTTCGACTTGATCACGCTGACGCTGGATTTCATCACCAACCAGTACCGTCATCAAAAGAAGGTCCCCGCTTTTGTTTGGTTGAGATTCTTAGATTTTTAGCTGCAGGTTGTTTCTTTTTCGCTTAGTTGGCTATAGATTTCTTTTCACACTTCTTACTTCTCGCCAACATTGATTCCCTCAAGGACACAAGGGAGGCTAAAGGGACTCCAAAATATGGAAGGAAACATCCCTTTACCCACACATTCTACGGAACAATCTCCTCACCAGAAGAATTAAAATACTACATTTCCCCTGAAGACACTGGCCACACCAATCCTTAACGCGAAGGTCCCCTTCAACTATTGTTAGTTCGCTTTGACTCCTCGAAATGTCATAATTTAGAAAATACCACGATTACCGGAGAGGCCTATCATCGAAACATACTTGGGATCCACACAACCCATCTTTTGTGAGGAATATGGGACTCCCGTTCGTCCTAGCACTGTAGCAAGTATCAGCCCCACAACTTCTCGTTCCATTTGGAGGACTCCGTCAAGACGAAATCTTTATGAACATTTCTAATCCATTCGAACTATTCTCGCCCTCGAGCAATATTCTCGGGCGGCAGGACCGTCTTCGTCAAACATGAGTCACCCAGCCGGGACAAGCAGCAGAACTACGTCTTCCAAACGCTCTGGGCCATGATCCCTCGTATCCCGACCATCCCTCACGGCAGAACCGGTCACTAAGTTCATTGGCACACCTCTAACTGGGCGTCGTAATTCCCTTTGATTGGTATTAAACGATCCGCCAAATGCTATCGCCAAACCACCATCGTGACCGTTCTTCCATACCTACCTAACAACCTGTGAAATCGCCTTTGGTGGCCTCTAACCCAATCGGGTAACATTGGTCAACTTTTACGACCGGGACTCAAATCCCGGAACTCGGCCAAACCGGGGCACCTTCCGCCGAGGGACAAATCCCATTCGAGGAAACCCCTGGCGTCGGGGCAACCTCAAACTCGAGTCCACCATCAAACCCAAGGACAACCGTGTCCTTGCTACCCAACCCGCGGAGCATCCTTTTCGTAATCCACATGCCTCCATTTCCGGGACCAACTGCCCCGCCACATCTAATCCATGGAACATTCCTTCCCAAGGAAATCCACACTTCCTGCTAGGACAAATTCATTGCATCAAGAACAACCTCCTTATGGACAAATGCCCAACCCAACCTTTAACCCTCAAAACCCATCCGGCTACCCTCCGCTCACAAACTTTCCCACACCAGTCCTCACCTTGGCCAAACCAACTCCAAATATGAGAGGACCCACGAAGAGTAACTATCCGTGATAACCCTCAGATAGCCCCCACTGCGTCCTTGCCACACACCCAAAGATACCCCTGCAAGTTAACCGACAACTACTCTTTCTAGCCACCCTGGACCTTCCAGATCTATCTTCCTTGCTAACGAATGATCCAATTCATCATTCTTCCAGCTAATAACTATTCCAAAGAAACTTCCTTCCGACATTCACAAATTGGAGTGAGGGCCATGAGAAATAACTCAAACAACCATGTAATGACCTTCCATTTGTGGTGTTCATCAAAACTCCCTCATGGATCTATCTCGGACCGCTTACGCTCTTTCCAGAACACTTACGTTCCGGCAGCCTAAATGGTACATTGAGTTACCACGCCGCATCTTTCTACCATTTCAACTCTCTCACTATGTCCTTCCTCGCCATTTGCAACTACCCATCCGATACGAAAAGGGTACTAAACTATTGACCTCCTTCACGACAACTTCCATCCATCTCCGGAATATACATGAATGGAGAAGGCTTAATGCATACACTAAAGCGTCATCCCCGCACTACCATAGCGTATCGGTTCACAAAATATTATTACCCCCGTGACGCCTGCGATGCGTTGCTGGGCGGCGTTGTCAATGGTGAAGAAGCTACCGCCGTATTCGCATCTAGACTTAGTCTATTCACAATCGGGTACTCTATATGAGTTGATACCAATGCTACCCGGCCCCGCGAACGATCCATCCAAACCATCGAATACTTCGCACACGGATGGAGTTATCGGCTCCAACAAAACCCAATCTACTACCCAGAAGACTTGAACGATTCAGCGGCCCACTTCAACAGCCGCCCCCAGTTCGAATACACCCTCTTCAACCCCCCCTCAAACTCAAGTCTCTCATGTGAACGTGGTCCAATCAACACCTTCACAACAAACCCGGGGGCAAGAAGAAACCAGAAAACAAGACCAAGAAGAATAATAACAATGACCCACCCAAAAACCAGACACAAACCCCCGCTGCCGAAAAAAACGACCACAGCAAAACCAAAATTCCCGCGGTTCCCATTTGTGGTGACGATCACTAATTCGAAAGACTCCATTTCCACATCGCCATGAAGTGGCTAAAATTTTCAAGGGAAATTCACAAACGGGCCGTGTTTCACCAAAATTTTCCGCGTTAAATCCTGGTTTCAAACTCAATACCAAGTGCTCTAACCAACCCCACGGTGAAACATCGACCAGCGCACACTTTTACATGTTCAACGGGGTAAATCTAACCACTCGTTCTGCGATATACGACACACCAGTTAAACCCTATAAGTCGAAGACTGCTAATGATTTTTCGCCGGATCCTTCACCACCGCTGATTTGCTTTAACGAATCAATGAGCCCAAAACTACAACATCGTCGAAGATTTGGCCCAAGCTCCATGTGCTATGTCCGCATTGGAAGTATTACAAAACTGTCCTAACCAACATAGGACACTCTTAGATGCCATTAGCACTTTCGATCCCGAGTCATCAAACTACATCACATTCAATCTGGACGATTATCGACCACGACTCTCCCACCAGCCAGCTTTCCAAATCGATGTTGTTGTCCACAATCAACAAATACATCGAACTATTTCCCTCGGCGAAGAGCCTCCACTGTCATGTCTCTATCCTTTTGGAAAGGTTTGAAATCACCTGCTGTTAATAAATCCCCTACGATGTTACTTGCTTTCGATGGACGAGGTTTCAATCCTCACGGATTACCGCAATCCCTCGCCGTCCAATTAGGCGGCAAAACCGCTACCATTGATGTCGAAGTGGTCAATGCTCCCCTCAATTATAAATTGTTGCTATGGATAAGTTGGTTCTATGCTATGACTGTCATCCGTCGTTTTCGATGTGTACAATTCCCTCTATCAAGGCAAAATTGTTACCATCGATCAACTCGATTTCTTTACACCCGACGCACGCATCCCTCGCCCACCAACATTATTCCCTTTTTGGGAGACCATGCAGTTACGTATGAAAGCATTGATGTTGGCTTACTATTAAAAGACTCTCTAGCCTCATGGGTACCTTCCTACACCACTTCCACTCCACTGCATCTCATATTGTCACTGCCAATATGATCTCACTTTCCCCAACAACTTTGAATCATCCGACTCCCTCGGATTGTGCCTAGTCCCCGGAATTCGATGGACTTTGCACACCGCTACTCAAATTTCACCGAGGCCGCATTTAGGCCATCCAATCCACCTCTCCCTAACTAGATGACCAACATCTGTTGGAACCCGACAGTTCTTCGATGCAATCACGATTAAGTTCCTTCTCATCTGCAATCGATTACATTTACCAAATTTTTCCTTCTGACGAATCTATCATGGAATGTTATCGACGACCGCTTCTGGGATGACAACCACCACCATCCTCTTTCTTCCAATCTTGGAAGACGGGCGAGACATACAATCTGTCCTTCCCCCGATGTTACCAATGCTTCACAATCTCCCATCCTCAGATACCTTCTCTCCGAGGGAAATATGGGTAACATCTCCCCAACAATCACAATCGACATTTCGCCAAAGAAGGTGTCGTGTAAAACATCAATCTTGGTGCTATCGTAATAATCTAACGGTGCTCTACAATCATGAAGTTCCAAGAATTCCACTTATATCTTCGCGATGGAGCTATATAGGAAATGCCGGATTGACCCTCTATCACAAGTACATGAAATCAAATCCACCTTACACAAACCGTTCGGTCGTAAACTCCGTCCGTTCAATTTAAGAACCGACAAATTATGCTATGTAAGTTGAAAACTTTAAAACGGGTTTTATCTACTCCTCGCCCTAATCGAATGGGTCTCTAACCTCGCTCCAGCGGCTAAGAAACAAGGGACCATCCGGTAGGTTCAAGCAGATTATCGCGACCGAATAAAGCTTGTCCAAAGATGAACTACTCCTATAACCCTTTATCGATCAAATCATCGAGCACTGCTGGAAGCGTATTTTCATGATGGATTCGATACAACCAGATTGAAATTCCACTACCATCAACATAAGATGTTCTTTATCCGCCTTTGGGAACTTTTCGTGATAATCGAAGTTACCTTTTACCTTAAAACGCCAGCATCTTTCCACAGCCATGTCGCACGCCTTAATGACATCAAGCACATCACAAACCCTACCTCGATGACCCACCATTCATCCAATCTATCACCACATTGATCACTTGCGGAAATTTTCCCTTCGATGTCGCTTTCACCAGATTCGGATTGAACTCCAAGACAATGCATCTTCGCCGTCAATTCGCCTAATTCCTTTGGCTTCATCACCAAAGACGTAATCCCCGTGGATCAAGATCCGTGCCATATTAGCCTTACCTCTACCTACCAATTTAACCCAACTCAAAATTTTGTAAGGCAAAGCAAACTTCCTCCTACCGCTTTATCCGTAATTATGCCGAGATCACTAAAGGATGGCGCTACTATTGCAAAAATGTCCCTTCTATCCGGGATGACATCGCCCAACGGTCATTCGACGCTATCAAGCACGCTTTGACCCACGCCCTTTGTTACATCCCCCCGAATACACAAAGGATTATCTCTTCTTGGTCGTTTCTACTTCCACCATTGCAATGGTGTTAGTTCAAGAAGACTCTAATGGCAAAGAACACGTCATTTACTATCTAAGCAAGAGCTTATCTAGGCCCCGAACTCATATATTCACATGTCGAGAAACTAGCTATGGCGTACCGCCATCGCCGTCCAACGCCGCTTACTACATCCATACGCACCACCATGGTAATTGCTGACTCTAACCCCATGTACCACGCCTTGACACGCCAAGTACTTGGGGCAAATATTCAAAATGGATCGTGATTCTTCGTGAATTCGACCTTGAGTTTACCAAAGCCAAAGCCAAAAATCCCTGGTGTTTACCGAACTCATTCAGGTTCTGGCGCCGATGAAAAATGGAACTTAGAGACCCTTCCCGAATGAGTCTCCTTTTCTCATCGTACATTCTCGCATCTTTGGTATGGAGAGACATTCTCCTTTACCTTCAAAACCCAACGCTTTCACCAACATCTTCGCTTAAGAGCCTAACGCATACGCCACCACTCAAGCACTTCATCCCCGGCGACACCTTATACCAATCGGTATTGACACCATTCTTCGGCGATGTCCGATTCACGAAGAAGCTGAACGCATCCTGAACGAATCACACCGGGCGCTAGGCGGCCACCTTCCGGATGCATACCGGCCAAAAATCCCACGCGTCGGATACTTTTTGGGTCTCTATCTTTGGGTAAAGATTGCATCGAGGTCGCTAAAAAATTCCCACCGCCAAATTCAATAAGAAGGCACGACCACCCTATCGCTACGCACCCTATTATCGCCATCGGCCTCTTCTCAAAATGGGGAATCGATCTCATGCAGTGTGTTTTCCATCTACCGGGGCATGCCATATCATCATCACAACACTATTTCACAAATAACAGGCTATGCCTACCTTTCAACGATGGCCGCATCAAGCAATTTTTCCTTTTAACCATTATCATTACCGGTTCGAGTGTTCACGTGCCATTGTCACTCATCATGGTGCACACTTTAAGAACCGATGATGAGCCGCATCTACACGCTAAGTTGGGTTTTCGCCATGAAAAACTCATCCCCTTATTAATTTCAAGCAAATGGGCAAGTTGAGGTTATCAACAAAGTCCTAAAAACATGATCCAACGCATGGTAGGGGAAACAAGACATCATGGCATCTACAATCGCTTCCTCTCTTCGGGCTCTATCGTGACGCTTCTACGAATACCTCAACCGGATTCACTCCTTCCAGTTGGTATATGACATAGAAGCAATGTTACCAATCACTTGTGGGATCCCTTCATTGAAACTCACCATAAAACTCCTACCCCATACTTCCGCTGAAGAAGAACGATTCTTGTACCTATCCAACCTAGACGAAACACGTCGTGATGTCGCTCTCATCACAATGAGGCACATCGAAATGAATCAAAAGTTAGTATGACAAATCTGTCCAACCACGAGCCTTCGCAGAAGGAGACTTAGTCCCTTACTTACCAAGCACAATGGTATAAATTGGGAACAGGAAAGTTAGAACCTATGTGGCACGGTCCATACATCATAAAACACATGCTACAAAGAGGCACCTATGAGTTATTATACTACGAGGGGATATATCTCGGTGAGCCCTGAAATGGGCTTTACCTTAAAAAATATTACTTCAGATCACCTAGCACCCATGCTTTGTACATTGGTCATTTTGTGTTTGGTGTGCCTTTTCTCGCTAAGTACCGGAAGTCTTTTACCGCTTGCCACCATGACTGCGTTCGTATTTTCATGTGCGCATGACGCCCGCTCCTATCTTTTTTGGGTTCATGATGGTAGCAGCTTCTATTACACCAAACATTGCTCGGCAACATGGGTTATTTATCGTTTTGACGAGGTGGTGAGTTCAAAAGGTATATGCTTAGGACCAGCAACCAACAAAATGGCAGAATATCACTGCTATTGGACTATTAACCCAGGCCTCCTGTCTGAGTATCTCTCGCATCATCGCTTACTTAGACTCCCAATTCATGGTTTATCAACTCAAATCAAGATCTATGCTATCCGTAATCCTATCCCGCTATGTCATTAATTTCGTAAGTTCGCTCAACTTAATGTTCGACACATCGAATACGCACATCCCAAGAGAACTAATAGTGTTTCGTATCTTTATTGTAGCCACTACATCATGCGATAGATACTAACCCACGATAAGATGTGGCAAAAGAAAACTGCGACATTATATGTAAATTAAAATACATCACAAACATCATCATGTACAAAAACCATTGGCATCATAAAAATCCCTCCGGAATCGTATATATATAGCGTGGCTCAAAAGTTTTCATTACATCAAAAGTCTGTAAGAGAACAAAAAATTGGGCTCATCCACCCATACAACATCGCTTGACAAGGCATACAAAAATATTATCACGGGGAGACTCTAATATCCCTGCACTGTGTTGTGTTGTGAGTAATATAATATTGTGCGTACTACACGTCTCAACAAAGAATTTATATTCTTTGGAACCCCTACAGTATGTCGCTACAAATGCAGAGGCACGTCCCCCATCCGAAGAGGAGGGATACCCATCAGAGCTCCTGAAGGTTCCTCTCAACCTCCCAAATACCCACCACTGGTACTGCTGGGCCTGCTGTGACTGGGGCGCCTCCACGACACCCTAGTACTGGTACATCAACTGGGCGCACTTCTCCCTTATCTTCATGTCGAAAACAAAACATCTGTTAAAAACTCTCTTACATACCAAAAAAATATAATATACAAAATACACAAAAACACAAAAGAAATTACGACAGATATAACTTGGTCTCACCCCACTCATCCCAATCCTTCCGCCGCAGATCAACCATGCTCCGCTGAAAGTCCACATCCGCCAGTAGGGAAGTCCTCAACTAAAGGGATCTGCCGAGCCAACCATGCAAAGAAGTCATCAATGAAACGTAACTCGATTCGAACCAACCTCGGGACAAGTCGTCCACCTTCCATCCAGGCTCACTCCATCGGCCGGAATCCACCAACGCAGTCAGGTCGATCCCCAGGGATGCGCTCCATAAAAACGAGACCAAGAAAGAACCAGAAGCCAAATTGCTTTGGCCATTCCTACACCGAGTAACCTGTTCCTTCACATTCCTGAGGAACACCGCACTCCAGTTGAAAAGTGTAGGCTCTAATCAACGCTATAAGCTACCTCGTGGACTCGGTTACCGGCACCGGTGCTACCAACGCACTAGTGATGGCAAACAAAATAGATCAAAGAGACAAGTCACAGACGTCCTTGATGGGAATCCGACCTCCCACCAATCTCGCTCCCGGAACACAATGACGTACAAATACACGCTTCACCGCTTCCTCGCAATGCTCTCTCGCCCAAGGTAAGTTATAGAACCCCTTTGGGAGGCCGGTCAGAAAATACACGCCTTCCAACTCGATAGTTAGAAGTCGATACCACACGGAACTCTGTTCTGTGATGTCCCAAAGACTAATGATGTGCTCAAGCAATAAACTTCACTCTTCATTTTCTGCACTTTGAAGAACTTGAGTAACCCATAAGACCTCAAAGCGGCCCGCGTACGGGCGCTTTGTAGAGAAGCTATGTCATCCATTTCCTGTTCCCTCTCTTTCCACTCAATCATGATTTTAATATGTATACAAAACAAAAATTAAAATTCACATCATTTCCCACATATTTAACATTTCGGCAAAAATCCAAAAAGCGTTTTGAAGCATGAAAATGAATACCCATGACATAAAAAGGAGACTAATCATCATTTTAAACTACCACTCCCTCAAACATTCATCAAGCAATGATTAAACGTGACAAAATATAAAAACGTTTTTGGGAATTTCGTGGGTCCATGGGGGAAGTTTCGTTGAATTTTTTCGTAAAAATACCAATCTAATCCATGGCTAAAGGTCTAAACATCTTAACCATCGTTTCCCAATGCTAATTCGTGGGTAATTTTCCCCCGGCTTATTAATTTCTATGAAGAGGCTGATTTGGTCCAAGATGGTCGACCTGGGGCATCATGTTTTAAAATAATTCATGCTATTTAAATACAAATTATACAATACAAATGAAATAGCAGTTGAATGAGGACCTACCAGTTCGAACGGTGTGTAAACTAATTAATCGTGAGCTCGCAAATGAGAAGAACAAATGACTCAAATGTAGATGCCCAATGCTCCACAAATCTTTGTGAAATAAATGGTAAATGAAGTTTTTGCCAATCTATATTTATCAAAATTTCATTTTCATAGACTATGTCATTTTGGGTTTTCTCAATAAAAATGATCTCACTAATACCAAGTTTGAAGCTTCTGGCATTACAAGATTTTCGGCGGTTCTAATGAATTATCCACATTGTCAAATTTACGAGCATAGTATTAGTTCTGCTCGGGACAATATGAGAACGTAGAATCGCAATCTTTTATCGCTTTTCTAATTGCATTTAATACATCACCCAAAAGGAGCCCTCCTCGAGTCTACTTTAAACCCTTTTCGTAATTTCTAAACATGAAAGATCCTCGAGCCGGTTAGCTTTTCACGCCAGCAAATGGGTCGAAGAGCGCCCTTCGAATGATAAGGTTTAACCTCTCTTTTCGTCTCATCGACTACTTTAATTTAAAAAGGTAATCAGAGGTTCTTCTTTAAGCGTTTTTCTAAACTTCTATAACCTTAAAACCTTCGAGTTTTTTGCCTTTGGACTCATTAAAGCACACATCATCGACCCATATGGACCGAACCCTTACTTCTTCCGGGTTCGTTAAACAAAAGAAGAGGAACTTACCAAGGTGAGTTATATCGACCATGTCTTATCCTCCTCGAGCTCACTAAAAAAAAAGAGGTACTCGTCTATATGGATGGGGAAAAATTGAAAGGAACAAGCCGTTGCATCTCTTGAGAACACCTTCTAGCACTTCTAGAGTCGCCCTTGAACACCGCACTTTGTCACTTTGCATACATCATAATCGCTGAACCTCTGCACTGAGCAAATCCCCGAAGCCTCTTCACCCCTTTGGGTCACCTGACGCAAGTCACTGTATCCATTTCACAGTTTTGGTCCATGTCACGCTCACCATTGTGCCTCAGTGTTCAAGCGAACTATCCGCCTCGAGAGTCAACCATCCCAACACATCTTGCCTCAGAACCTGTGTCAGCCCATGATTTTGATCTACCAATTACATCTCCCATGTCGTTTCGTACAGTTGATGAGGGATACATCAAGGCCTCCTCTACTCAGTCTATTCCTCACGAATTTCCAACACATTATCCGGGAATTAGACTTTAGAAACCATTTAGTACTTGGGATCTGCATGCCCCAATGGCAGGCCACCTCACATTCGGGACAATGTGGGTTTACATCATCGACCCCCTGATTGAATGATTCCACCATGTTTGACTTCAGCTCATCTATTCATCTTCGCGGAATGTACTAGGGTACCTTGGGAATCATCGACATTAATGGTGATCTCCCCTCGCATCTGTTAACGGTTTATCCTCTCATTACCGTAATCAAGTGGTTTTTCATGTTCGACGCCAAAACATTTATTCGCGTGGATTAGATTCGTACCAAATTGGGATTAGTATGAAGACCCTTCGGTTGAGCCAAATTCACTTTGATACATGCTCTTCCCAAAGGCGGCGAGTTTCGACCGACAAGAACACATACATTGGAACATAGATCCACTTTGTATTGGTCCTGCTATGTCTTTATCATCTCAGATCCAATCAGGTATTCTTCGTATACGACCGCTTCATGTCATTAGAGTATAGATCCACAAGTTGTATTTTCGGTGGCACCTCTTGTTGTCAATACAATTATGGATCCTACAGTTGTATTTTATATGCCATATCTCGTAAGTCTTGATCACCCAAGCATAGGTATGCCCGCTTTGGGTTTTGAAATATGTCCTGATACTTGTTGGATGTTTCTGTGCATCTTCCATCAGGTTCTCCAAGTCTAACCCTTGTTGATCGCTCACAAAGTACTTCGGCTTATCACTCTATCTTCTAACTTCATACTTTGGGGCTAACATTCTCGTTACACATCCAAATCACTAACCGATAAGTGTCGCACATACCTCTCGGTTGTCGCAAGTGTCGCAACTCCCATACAACTTGTCGCAAATGTCACAAGTGGGTTATAAGGGTGTCATAAATACTGCTGGATTATGTTACCTTAATGACAACATCACGTAGACACTTCTAAAATACCTTCATTTACCAGCTTGGAGAAAGAAAATTGGTCTACTGAAGTCAAACATCTATTGACACTTTGGAAGGCTTCATAATCAAGGTTTTGTAAGGGGAACGCTCTAACACTCACCCGAGGAGCCGGTGCCTCCACCATGGTCGAAGCGCTATAACGCTTCCACCCCTTGCGTGAGCTGCTATCCACCCAAAGCTATTTAGGATCTTTCGAGCTGCAACGCCTCACGCTCTTCTTCAAAGAGCCTCATTCCGTGAAATCTGTTGCCCTCACAGGAAAATAAGGGAGAATCATTCGAGTTTAGAGGTCAAGTAAGCTCGAATTTTTGGTTTTGTCAAAAGATCTCAAACCAAGGAAGAGGTTCCTAACCGGTTCTAAACATGACTTGAGGTTAACCCTTTCCCAACCTATATAAGCAAGCTCTAATGGTGAAGAGAGGGGTAAGAAATGTGTATGTGAAACCATGATCTTGGAGGAAATCTGCAAATACTAGAGAAGAGACATCAATGCAAGAGCTATCCGTGTTGTGGATCTTCGCATAAGGGTTAGATGAGGATCTGACGAAGAAGCACAGATTTATCTAATGATTGTAGTACCACACGTTATTCTCATTACTATGACATGCTTGGCCTGCTTTTCTAGTTTGTGTTTGATGCTACATGAACTTATCATTCAATGATAGATCCGTTTTCAAGATACAATGTCAATAGAGTAGGAAGTGGTCAGATTCTTGATTTGTCCAATGACATCAACGAAGCAAAGGATTGGAGCTAACTCTGAGCTGCAAGTAGGAAAAACTTCGTTAAAAGGTACTCATACTTTCTTTCTCATGCATTAGGCTTAGATAGATTCGGAAGAAATTCAAGGTCCATGATAAGCACTTTTCTCTGGTTTAGGTTAAGGTCAAGTTTTAGAGGTCGACTACTTGTCCTGTGTACTTTCCTACAACACAAGGTCCATGAGGAAAAATCAAAACCAAAAGTTTCATCTGGCCCCTAGTATGGTCGCCAGCTGCTGAAGGAAGACTTCACAGACATGTAGCCTCCTCAAAGAGATAGACTCTAAACTCTAAGACAGAAAGTTATTATCAATATCAACACTTCCTTTATATCTAGGGTGGGACTAGTGTGTGAGGAGGAAGGGAGAGAGAGAATTGCCTTTACCGGGTGTGTTTTTCCCTGCATGCTCGAAGTTGAGCTCCAATCTTTCGGCCCTCGATAATCCCCGACAAACAAAGTACCACCACTTCCTAGTCTATCAAGATTAGTCCTAAATAGGTTCATCTACTAAAGAGATAAATTCATGTGATATTGAACATGAATTGGAAATAAACAAGCTAAGCAAATTATATTAATGAGGACAAAATATTGCTTACAACCATAGATGCTGAAAAGTAGCTTCGTCAAATCCTCCTTGTCTAACCCTTGCTCAAAAGATTCATGATCGGAATGATGATAGCTTCACCAATTGCTCCCTATGAGATCACAGGTCTCTTGCCTCCAAATATCTCTCGTTCCATCACCACTTATAAGATCATAAGTTTGGTTTCATTCTCCTTTCAGTCCTCTTTCACCATTAGAAAGTTTTATATAGCCTTTGGAGAGAGGCTTTTAACCACTTGAGATATCCTTGGGGAAGTTGAGGATTTTCCTTCAGTTGAGGATCTTACCTAAGATCATGGCTGACTACATTCTAATCCAACTGCTTTCCAAGAATGAAAGGATCATTCTCCCATTCATCTCAACAACTTAACTAATACCTGTAATAGGCGTGCTGCTCCCTCAAAAGGGCCATCAAAGCACTGTAGCTCTCCCTAGTAGGATTTAGGGGGGGTGTCAGTGCTCTTAAAATCAATAGTTCTCCTCCAAAAGGGCCAAAGAAGCTTTATAACACCACTATTGCTGCAGTGGAGCCAAAGACTTAAGAGGTATAGGGAGTGCTCTCCTTCAAAAACTTAGTTTTTGAGGTGATTTCAGGTGGAAAAAGGTTTTGCAAGCCTGCTGACTCATTTTCCCTCTTCCAAATCAAATGTTTGAGGTGTTTCAAGGGTCCTTCTCATGTCATTATAGGCACAAAATAGCATCATGGAAGTATGCTTTCTTTGACACTTGCAACACTTGTGAGCAAAATGCCACACTTGCAACACTTGTAATGACGCATAATTTGTGACACTATCAAAGTGGGTATTTTTGATGTGTAACACCCTTCTTCATATTTTGGGATAGTGCATCCACCACCACATTGTCTTTTCCCTTCTGTAAATGATCTCATAATCATATCCAAAGAGCTTAGTCACCCATTTTGTTGCCTGGGAGGAAATGCGTTGTCTTCAAAAGTACTTAGGTTTTAATGGGTCCGGCTCTAATTTGGAAATGTTTCCCCAAGAGATATGTGCTAGATCAACAACATGCATAATAGCCAACATTTTCATAAATGGTTTCTGTCTTATTCCTGTCAAATAGTTTCTTTCTTGTGAAGACCAAAGGTTGACCCTCTTACATAAGGACAACACCCCATTCCCTTTCCTCAGGCATCACATTCCAACAAAAAGGTCTTTGTGAAATTAGGAAGGACAACCGAGTGGTGCACAGGTCATCTTCAAGGTTTAAAATATTGAGTGCTGGTCGGTCCAAGTGAAAGATTTCTTTTAGAGGAGCAAAGGAGAGGTGTTGCAATCTTCCATAATTCTCAACAAACTGATAATACCTTATTAATCCCAAAAATCCATGCAAGCTTTTGAGAGTCTCTTTGCGCTTACCTTGCATAGCTTCAATCTTTGAATCCACCTCACCCATCCCTACAACCAGATGACCCAAGTATTCTACCGAGGCACCAAAAAGAACATTTAGAATGTTTCAAGAAAATTTGGTGCCGAGAGCAGATGGAGAATCAACCACATGAGTAAGATGGTATATTTAGGTTTTTCTATAGATGAGGATATCATCAAAGAAAACTAAGACAAAATGATGGATAAAGGATAGAAGACACTCCATTCATGAGGATTTGAAGGTGGAGGGGCATTACTGCCAAAGGGCATGACCAAAAACCCATAGTGGCCCTCATGAGTTCGGAAGGTCATCTTGGGAATGTTTGTTTCTTTCATATATCCTGGTGATAGCCCGAAAGGAAGATCAAGTTTAGTAAAAGAATTGGGCCACTCAATTCATCCAAGAGGTCATCAATGACATGAATGGGAAATTTGTCTTTCATAATGGTCGGGCTTTGTTGAGGGCACGAAAGTCAAGAGACACATTCTCCAAGAACCTTCTTCTTCAGTACCAAGGACTACGTGGAGAAGAGTAAGGGCTCAGACTGGGTGGATAACGCCTACATTAAGGGAGTTCCTAGACCATTTTCCTCAATTTCATTTTTGGGAAAAGAGGTGATGATACTCATGGATATTGGGAGGAAGGCTTCCGAGTACAAGGGGAATGGAATGATCATGAATCACCATGGTAATAAGGGAGTCCTTGGGAGTGGAAAATATTGTTTGATATTTAGAAAGGAGGGTTTGGAGGTCTTGAAAGCACCGGGGTGTCTTTGTTTCTTGTATGGCTTGGAGTTGGTCAATGACACCGTAATGACCTTTTTAGCGTTGTTTCCATGATGGGAACTAATGACCTTAGGTGAACCAAGAATGATGCCTTGGAATTTATATATTGGTGGCCTTCCCTCGGTTGAATTGTATAATTCCTTAAAATCCATGAGAATGGGGACCAAAGTTCTTATCTAGTCTACACCCAACACAATTTCACAACCACCCATGTCGATATAAAACATATGGTATTTTAGGTGATAGTCAATTCCATTTGGAGATGCACATTTTCACAATGCCCTCCACATTTCATGGAACCACCATTGGCAATCATGATTTGGAAATTGTTGACTTACATGGATGTAAAGTAATGAGTTTTGGCAATGTGGTGATGAATAAAATTATGGGTGCCTTTAACACAACCAGAATGATGACCTCTCGATGCTTGATGTAACCGATTAACTTGAGGGTTTGGGGAGTGAGAAGCAAGGAGAGTATTGAGGGAAATGACCGCTCTAATTTCCTCGAGGGTCCTCGAGGGAGGGGTTATGCTAGTGATTTTAGGTGACTCAAACACAAGGGGTGTTTCAACATCCTCTTATGAAATATCCTCTGAGATGGCCATAAAATCTTTTGTTACTTACACTTGTGTCTCGGGAAATTTTGTCATCACAATTATAACAAAGGCCTTTGAGTTGATGCTCATCCATTTCAGCCCTGGTCAATTTTGGATCTTTAATAGGGCAGAGGGAGAAAATTTACTGTTTTAGTGTGAGGGATAAAGGAGGTTTTTCAGTTTTGAGAGGATACAAGTTGTTGTGCTTCTTTAGCTATTTTAGTAGCCTCCACCCAACTCGAGAGTCGATCCATGAGGACATGGGCCCAAATCTCACTCTTGAGGCTACCGATAAAACACTCTCAAAAGAAAGCATCAATCATGCCCTTTTCGAAAAAGACAGGCACTCAAAGGAATATATGAAGTCTTCCACTATTCCCTCGATGAAATAACTTTGTCAAACGTGCCCAAATGGTTGGTGTCCATGTCACATCTAAATCTCAGCCACAAATTGGGTCGAAGCAATATACCATTGACAAGAATTTTTTCTCCATAGCCACCATTGCCAATGTTCCCATCTAGATGGACAACACCATACCCGAGTTTGGCCAAGTCATTTGTAATGTTGTATAAAGAGAAATAATGTTCCATTTAAGTTGCCCAACCAGTGGGATCCGAAGCTATCAAATTTGGTTACATACACCTGCGGAAGGCATAGGTCATGTTGGAAAGTGATGGGGATGAAAGGTATGGAATGGGAGGAATGTTCACCTTCTGTCTTTGGAGGTGCATCAAAGAAAATTATCCTAGGATCTTCGCTTGGTGTAGAGTGAGGCAAAGATAGATTCAATCTAGGCGGTCACTTGTTTTGACTTCCTCCATTGAGGACCTGGGGATGTATTGTGTTTGGTTGTATTGATGGATGTATCAATGAGGCAACAAGAAGTAATCGAAGTTGTTTCACTTCTTTTGGGTCTCGAGGAAACCATTTTTCAAAGTATTGAAGTGAGCTCGCTGGGTCTTGGCTACAGGTGGCCATGAGGATGGGTGAACTAAAAGGTAGGGTCAAAAATTTTGTCAAAAATGATATGGATGAATGTGATATGGCAAAGATATGAATCTAACGATAGGTCTCAAATTATGGTAAAACAAAATCCGCATTTTTTTTTTTTACACCTAATGAGTTATAATTGCCTAAAGAATACTCAGTAGACCGATGAAATCCCCAAATGCTTAACCAAAAAGAAATGTGTATTTACCTGGAAACCCAAACACAGCTATAAAGCAAAGAATAGATCTTGTTTGCTTTAATTTGTTTATGTTTCTGCCCCCAAGGGTTAGGGTATATTCAAGGGTTCTAGACAAGGGTTTTCCCCTGCATATAGCTCTAAGGATACGTGTAACTAACAAACAGTAGTACTCGGCCCAATATCTCAGGGCACTAACTAAGGAGGATAGACTGTACCCTTAGTCGTACTAACCGACTACCTAGGTACTAGAGAGTATCTTCCCGAGTGTTTTTCTCGGTGGCACTATAGCAGTTAGGCAGCCGATTGGTTTATCTAAAGAGGGCTTCATGAAATCTAGGTCGATCCGTACATAGGTGTTGTCTTATGCACTACCACTAGAAGGGGTACCAACAAGGGTTACAAGGGTGGCCAACAAATGTGCGCTTAAGAGCCACTTGTATTTCCTATGTGTATGAATCCCTCAACCGTGGGTTTATGCGCATAACAACAGATCTATATGGATTAAAGATGCTAGAATACGTCTCTACCCTGGAAAAAAAATCCCACAATTTCTGCCAATGAAAGTGATCTGATACCACTTGTAATATACCAGATATAAAAAGTATGCAGAACATAAATAAAATGCTAGAAACGACTGAATAACAGTAATATAACCAACATAATCTCCATAATAACACATAAATATTATAAGAACAACAAAAAAATTAGCACTTTGATTCAGAAAGCAATGTTCACGGGCCTCTTCGAGGGGGAAACCTCCAATCAAGTAGCGCTTTGTTACAATAATCTCCAAGCTAGGGTTTTCATACCCTCACCCCTTATTTATACTAAATATCTCTATCAAGAGAAGCATCTAGAGGAAGATCCTTCTAGAAGAGGAAGAGTCTATTAGGTCTTCTTACATCCTCCTTATTCTATTTTATTGAAAGGCCTTATTAATATTGACCTTTATTAAATCTGAATATATTGATCTAACTATGTGCGGGTTAGGACCCTAACAACACATGTCCTATTTTTAGGATCTGATCTATGCAAGATATATCTTATCATTTAAACTTCAGTTCCATGAAATCACGTGGCCTGTTATACTTCATACCCCTTGAGCCTTACCATTTATAATCCTAACAATTTATAAAATGCCTCTTATATTCCTCACAATGACTCTCTTTAAATTCATTCCCTATCATTACACCTCTAACATAGTTGATCCATAACCCCCTAATTCTATGCAGTGTGGTCTCCTTCCAAGCCTGAATTTCCAATTCCAGGTGTACATGATCATTTTAGCAAATGAAGAGAGGAGGACTAGATTTTCAGAAGGAGCTTGATGATATTTGTTACCTGGAATCACACCCAGAGGTGTGTCAGATTTTCAAGGACATAGGATGCTATAAATTTTGTGAGAAGCTATAGGGATCACATCAACAAGTAGTATCAGAAGCCTTTTCTCTCACATTTGATGGAAGAAAGGTACTCATTGGAAAGTATGAGTTCCCAGTGTATGAAACTCTCATAGCAGAGGTGACAGAGCTTCCAAGGACTGGAGAAAATTGGTTCAAGACCACTGTTACAAAAGAGGTTGAATTTAGGTGTTATTTGAAACTAGAGCACAAGTGTTTGATATGGAAGACATAAATTCGTATGTCTTTTCTAGAGGAGAAATGGAAGCACTTGCTGAAGTCAATTCTTGTTTACATAACCTATGAGGTTAGATATAATAGGGTAATGATTTATCATTTCAAATTGATGAATCACTTTGCTGGTAGGAGACCCTTGAACCTACCTTATTACCTCCACATAAGGTTGACTAAGATGGCTCATTAGGTCAAGGCTAAACCAAGTAAGGTTGCAGGCAGATTATCCCATCATAGTTTGATTAATATCTTGATTTGTGAGTTATTGTAGAGAAGGAACAAGGATTGGGTCCACTTCTTATTTTGGAATGCATTTCAGACTGATTTACAACCAAAGGATAAAAAGAGATCTTCTTCAAAGAAGTCCTCTACTCCCAGGAGTGCGAAAAGGAAGAGGAAATCTATCTCTCTAGTGGAATCTGACCAAGATACTTCATCTTCCAAGCCTAAGAGATCAAAGAAGAAGATGGATTTTAATTAAGACACTGAGCAGGCTGCACCAAAGAAGACAAACTTTCTAAATTTTCCATATTCAGATTCAGATGAAGAACCAGAAAAAGAGGAAGTCCCTATTCATGAAAATATTGAATTTTCCATGGAGTAAGCACCAAAGACTGAGATGTTCACAAATCCTGAAAAGGGTGAAACATCTAGAAGAAAAATAAAGCAGAACAATCAAAGAATATTAAGAAACTCAAAGAGAGAATAGCACAACAGGAAGTTCTAGGGAGAGTGTTAAAGTCTAGATATGAAACTCTATCAAAGAATTTTGCAGAAACCAGTGCATCCCTAGAAATATTGGCACATGAAAGTGTAAATGAAAAGAAAAATAAGAAGAAGATTGTAAAGGACTATAACAGTCTATGGAGAGTGGCTATGCATTTGAAGAAAAAGGTCAGGTTATTGAAGTTGCAAGCCATGCCTTCAAGATCTTAGCCTCAAACACCTATTTATCTTGAAACCATAGCAAATGAATCCATCCATTTGAATGATCTAGAGGTAGCCAACAATTCTACAACCATTCTAGAACCTGCTCAAGATGTAGAGTCTTCAGAAGATCAACCCCGAAGCATTTTAAAGATAAGATAAAATGCGTTTTTCAATTTTGTTCATTTTTCACTAAGACAGGAGTTTTGGTGGCTTAGGTGAACATTTCACTGTCCATTAGCCACCGAAAGAAGAGATTCCAGCAGCTAACATGCTCGGATTTTGCCTCTCTTAGCCACCGAAAGCACATACAGGGTAGAGAGACACTATTTTTGCATAGATCCAAGTTTTTCTCACCTAGACACCTTGAGGATCATTTTTAACGATGGATAATAATTAAGGACATCAGTTTTAGTTTTTTGTTCTAGCTTTCAAGGTGCTAGAAAGAAGGAGAAGATAAAATTGGTTTTCTATTTTTGGGAAAAAACTGTCTTTTGCTAAAGATGCCAATTTCACCTTATCCATCAGCCTTGGAAGGTTTCCTGTAGATGTCGAATATTATAATGATATGAATACCATCAAATATAAGGAGTTGACCTTTTTTATAGGATCCTTCCCTATATTCTTGTGGCAGTTGTTGACTTTCTATTTTAAGTAAATTTGATCAAGTATTCTAGGATCTGGATATTTGATGTAAGGGCTATAAAGCCAAAAAAAATTGATAAACCAAGGGTTGGACTTGGGATGACCAAAAATAAAAAAATGCTCACAGGCTTTAATTGACTAGAATGAATGAAAGAAAAGACTTTATTTTCCAGATTCTTCTGTCATTTTCTGTGGTGAAGTTTTCTCTTATGTAAACTATTATTCCTTAGTTTTTCATATTGTTTTTCTATTCTCATTTCTTATAAGAAGAGTATGCTCAGTGTTTGTCATGAACACTCTGATCTAGCTTAAAGACAATGTTTATGTTTTCGTTTGTTTTCTTCTGAAGATTTAATTCATAATTCAAATAAACTTTTCTCTACATTTTAAATTATCTCTGATCTTTTCCTCTCTCCACCTCACAAATTATAAGAATCCACTGATATGATTGTCTTTCCTAGCTACATATGTCTCTTTTATTTATTCATTTAATCATCTTTTATCCTTGAATCCATTTTGCCCAATGGTCCTTTTTATGTCTCAACCAAAACCAATTCAAAATCCATAAACAAACCTATGTTCTGCATATCTAGCCTAATATCTATTCAAACAAATCTATATCAAACAGAGAGATCCCTCTCTCAGTCTTGGAGGGATATATCCAAGACTCAAAGTGGTTTTCATGTTGCCTCTATGACTGCCTCCACAACCTTGGGAGAATTTCAGAGTGCTAACATGGTGATGGATTATTGATGATATATGTTGTTGTTATTTGTTATTGATATATGTTCACATACAACTGGTTATAATGACAGTAATAAGTGATGATTAAATGGTGATTTCTAACTAAGGAGTTATTTTGAAGGGAATTTTAAAAAGAGACCTAAATTGATTCACCCCCTCCCCCCCCTCTTAGTGTGTTTGTTGTGTCCAATAATTGGTATTAGCGAAGGCCTTTACTATAAGACTTAACAAGCTTGGAGGAGATCCATGGACACACAAATGGATGATGAAGTTCCAATCCTTTATGAGGAAAATTATTCAACGTGGAGAATAGAAATGAAAGTGTGTTTGAAGGAAAAAGGAGGAGGTGTTTGGAAAGAATCTATTGGTGTATCAGTTCCCTTGAAGAACAAGTCAAAATTTTCATCTCAAAAGGAAGAAAATAAGAATGATGCATTGGCTCTCAAGACCATTCTTAATGGACTCTCAATTTCTATCAAAGAAACCATGGGACAATGCACTTCCACCAAGTATCTATGGCTAAAGCTAGAGGATACATATCAAATAAAGAAGGAAGGAATTAAAGACAACTCCATCAAGAAAAATGAAGGTAAATAATCTCCAAAATCCTATAAGTTCAATGATTCTAAATGTTATGATGTTGAATGTTTCTCTACATGTGAAGAAGAATATCTAGAAATAGTTTGTATAGAATCAAATGATAGTTGTCCCATGGAAGAAGTAGAAGAAGAAATTTCAAAGATTAAAAAGAAAGCTGATTGGGGTCTATATAAATAGAAATATGACCATAGTTATATAGACTATAGCTATATTTCAGAGAACACTAAAAGGTTTCTTGTAAAGAATAAAAAGTATATCTTGCAACTAAAGAAAATGCTCAAAGAATAAGAAGAAATTAAAAAGACTCAATTAGAAGAAAAGGAAGAAGAGATAAAAAGACTAAAGAATGAAATAGAAGAGAATAAGAAGGTAGAT